>LOJH01055432.1:0-11869 GCA_001685095.1 Ellobius talpinus | reverse complement strand
CCTCCTCTTCTTCTTCTTCTTCTTCTTCATAACTGATAAAAATAGACGGATCAATGATACATTCTCTCTTGAAAAATAAATGTAAAGGTCCTGCTGGAGGTAGAGTAATTTGGGTGTATGCAAATTTATGTGAAATGAATGAACAGCAGCTCAAATTATTGCAGTCAATTTAGTTTGCATACCTGAGTGTGGGTCATTCAGAACATCTCCTAAAGCTAAGAAATTGTTCACTGCTATTCTCTGTCACTCACCCCATTTGATCATGTTTGAGATCCTTCCTTGTTGTGGTACTTTATATTTCTTTTTACACACAATTTACATCTTGTACAGTTTTAAAATCTAAATTTATCTGATGTGTATGAGTATTAGCTTGCATGTATATATGTTCTCATAATTCATGCCCGTAACCATAACGTTCAGAGGAGGCTGTTGTATACCCCAGGCGTAAGTAAAGAACAAGTAAAATAAGATACAATAAATAGGCAGCTTAGTAAGGTCATTGGGAACTGACAGTGATATTAGAAGGACTATTATCTTAAATATTAGAGTGATTTTCAAAGCAGAAACTCCTGTCTGATATTCTATAATGAAGACTACTCAATGTAAAAATACACATACACACATATACACAGAGTGAATGATAGAATAATATTTGACACAGTATTAATTCCATACTTCTATGCAACATTCATACTGCCTGTCATGTTTTAACTATCTGCATATGAATCATCCCATTTTTGTTTTGAAAAATAATACAAAATACCACCCTGTAAAGAAGGAAAAGATCCATGTATTGGAATGTAATGAATAAGAAATCAAATTATTAAACTTCTATTTTATATATGTTCAGGAATTTTAGTAGCATTGTCTTTAAATACCAACAGTGCCTTTTGTCATAATAATAATCAGTAATATTCAAATAAATGTATGTGAAACATAAATAGATATTTCATTTATTCTTTAATTTGGCAAATCAATTATGAGTTTTGGTAATATTGTTAATATTCAGATAATTTACTGCAATATTGGTGAATATAATCAGGCAATTTTTATATGTGAAAATATATGACTTGTTTCAATATGGGGGTCATGTTTCAGAAATCAAGTAGAGAAATAAATGACCATTATAGTATGGATAAAATTATGGTAAGATGATATGAAATACTTCACAGATCATATTAAAAAGAAGAGCTGGAAATATGTAAGAGTTGGAGTTGGTGGGTAAAACCAAATAAACTTTCAGATAGACCAGCAAATATACACATATGAACTCAGAGATAGTTACAGCACATATGAGACCTGCAGAAGTTAAAAGTTAACAAATTCCCAGCATGGAGAAAGAAAAATAGACACAGAGCTCTATCCCCAACTAAGACGTTGTTGCAAGTTGATTCCTGCTGGGAAAGAGAAAATCAGTTTTATTCAGTGGCATGTCCCTCCAAGGGCAGCTACACTCTAGGGAAGTGACCAAGCCCATGAGTTCAACACAAAATGAATTTCATGTGATTTTGTTTTGTTTCATATTATAGTTTTTGTTATCTTTTTATATTTGTTTATTTGAAAAAGAACATGAAGGTTGATTGGTAGTGAAGTTCCAGGAATCTGTGAACAGTTGAGGAAGGGTAATTAATATGATCAAAATACATCATATAAAAAATGGTTTTATAGGTTATAAAGAGAAAAGTGATTCTGCAATCATTTTCCTGCAAGTGAAGATAAAATCATTTTCCTATGTGGCAGAAGAGCTCTTTTCTTACTAGGTTGATCTTTGGAACTAAATTTCATTTTTTCCTGATCTGTCAGAACATATATAGATATATAAACAGATGAAATTTTAAAAGCTTTTAATAATACTTTTAAATTTTTCTTTCATGAAATCACTAAAACAAGGTTGAAATGATGGTGATAAGGAGCTTTTTTTAAAAAAGAAAAATCTATAAAGATATGCAAAAAGACCTTGGAAGCTAAAAATTGTAGACAAACATATTCTATGATCAGGGCCTGTAGAAGAAATCAGATTTATTAACATAGAGTTTGGGGTGCAGAAAACTATATATTGCATTTCTAAACTAATCAAAAAGCAGAATAAGCAATAAAATTTTATTGACTTAAAACACTAAAGTTGTGCTATTTTAGTCAGAGTCTCTACACTCTTGTCATATTTCTATCCAGTGCATAAGTGGCCCTTACCTTTCTCTGTGGCCTGTGATGGTTAGCTGTGAATTGGAGACAAACTAGAGTATATTTGGAAGACAGAACATTAATTGAAAAAATACTTTTTTTTGTTTTGTTTTTTCTTTTGTTTTGTTTTTCAGATAAGGTTTCTCCATGTAGGCCTGAATGTCCTGAAACTTGCTCTGAAGACCAGACTGGGCTTGACCTCAGAGTTCCTTTCAAGTGCTGGGATTAAGGAGTATTTCTTGGTTGCTCATTGGTGCATCATATTTCAGTACCTGTGTCAGTGTCAGCTCTAAGGAAGTGATTCTGAAATATCTGAAAACAAGCTGTGCAGTTTTCCTTCACAGTCTTTGTAAATGCTGCAAATCTCTAGACTGTACAGATGACAATAACCTATAAACCAACGGAACACTTTCCTACCCATTTTGTTTTTAGTCAATGTTTTACCACAGAAAAAAGAAACTCACCTAGAATATGACCTTTCCTTTTAACTCTCGCTTGGACTCTAAACTCAGCTTGCAGGGTTTATATTGGTAGCTTCCACGTCAATTAGTGGTGACATAGCATTCTTATGCTACCCCTTGTTTCCTTGAGTTTTTATCGCTGCTTTGAGAATATATTTAGACTTTGAGGGGCAAGAAATAAAAAGTTTGGGGCTTAATTTTTACAGCTGTCTGGATTATAGTCAGGTAAAAGAAAATCCAGGCACATTCCCCCATACATGGGAACAGCCCTTAGCAGTGTTCGTATCTATGGTGTGATTTTAGGTAAATTCATAATTTATGTTATATGGTATTTTATGGCTATGAAAATCATGTTGTGGTTATAATTTTGTAGTGTTCATGGATATATATAGGCCAATGTAATCACAAATGTCACAAAGCCTCCATGTTATTTTATTTAAAAGCTTTGTTATGTATTCAGATACTCCCTAACTTTGCTCTGTTAAAGAATTAGTACACCATATTTCTAAACTTGGACTTGATTAATTCAAGCACATTTAAGCACCATTAAAATATCAGAAAATAAAATAGTAGCTGCCAGAGTTCTAGTTGTGTCCTTTTTGTATTTGGATAGTGAACTCATGTTCGCCCTCATCAATTCTGCTATTGATGTCCCTGTTGACTTCCCTGGGGTCCATTCCCTATGGACTGCTCTTCATTATTGTCTCCACAGACTTTAAGAATTAATTAACAGTGATTAGAAAAAAAAATCCTCTATTTAATTGTGGTGCATGTGTTAATCCTAGTAATTCATACTCTCAAAAATCTAAAATAAACTAAATTTATTTGTCTTCATTGTTTGGGAATATGCAACATGAAAAATTTCCTTGCATTGGTATTTTGGATTCTCATAGTCTTCTTCTAGAATGTGTGTATGAATTTCTGTCAATTATAAAGTGAATTTTAAATGAATTTACATCTGAAGAGTGTCTAAGTATGCTTCTTAAAGGTCCATGTAGTAGTGAATAGAGACTTTCATGAAGTGGAGTGAGAGGACTTCTTCATGTTCCTGTTTTGTGTAGTAACTTCCAAGTTTAGATTTGTGACAGATTACTTAGGTTTATAAAAGATTAATACCATATTGATACTTTGAGTCTCAATGATTACATATCAATTCAAGTTTATTATATTTTTTTGTCATAAATATGCCATGAATATAACTACAAAAATTTTGTGCAGTTTGGCTATCTTCTTTTTTTTATTTCCAACATTATTTAACTAAACTCTTAAACATAAGTCTTATCTCACACTTAATTCTTTTGATGTTACATTTATTTCTTTGGGGCCTTTCATTCATAAGTAGAATCATATAATAAGCTGTGAAGTAGAAAAAAATCCACCTTTAGAGTTTTCATATGTTTTAAGAAAAAATGTCTTTCTTCTAAATAAGTAATAAGCTTCACTGCTTTGAAAATAAACTTTCCTTGCATTCTCCAGAAAGATCCTGATGTGTCAACTTTTAGAAAGATGAGAGTTGATATTTTTGATCCAAGCATGGTAGTAAACTTAGAATATGGGGGCTGTGGCATTAGAATTTCCAGTTTGAGTCTATTCTGCCCTCACAGAATTATACCCTGTCTCAAAAAATGTAAGTGAAGATAATATCATAGATAAGGCATAAATATATTTAAGAGGTAAATATAGATTTATGCATTCTATTTCAAAATTTTTGAATATCACCAATATTTCACAAAACCTTATGGCTTTAATGTGGTAGCCTAAATATTTTTTGTCTTGGAAATCCATCAAGAAATTGTGCCATATACAATGTGAGAAACTAATTCACTGTTCTTTACCATTTATTGAATGTTCTTCTGTGAAAAATTCCTTCATGTTCCAGACTGTGTGTGCATGTGTCTGCTGTTCTGCTATGCTCAGCCTTGCCAAGTGTATCCCCCACCCCTCCACAAGAGAGCTTCTCAGCAAGGTTGCTGACATCTCTGTCAGGTTCTTCTATTCTGTGCCCTCTTCTGTGTCAGTGTGAAAAGTTTCTGCATCCTGCTAAGCCTCTTTGCCAATGCAATAATCAAATCAGAACAAATCAAACTAAATTAGAAAAAGCCCAGGTTTAATGAATACAAATGCTCCAAGATGGCTTTCCAGCCCTGTTCTCTGCCTCAAGAGGAGACGGAAAGAATAAAAAAAACCACGTATTTATTCTCTGGAGGGTACTTAAAATACCTTGAGGGTTTGGTTTGAATATATCTGGAGAGGAGACATTATTTGGCTGGTTTTCTCAGGGTCAGAGTCTGGACTGAGGCAAAATTCAGGGTAAAGGGTTTGGTGTGAAAGTTTCATTCAAACATTTCAGAGTCTTTGGATGCATGGCTTCCATTCAAATATTCCAGATCTACTAGGTGTATGGATGCCAGGAGCTGAAGCGAAGTCTTCAACCAAACAGAAGAATGAAGATCTTCACCCAAGACTCTTTTGAGAAAAAAGATTTATTTAGGAAAGTGACCAGGAGAGTGGCTGCCTCTGCCACGATGGTGAAGGGCAGCCCACAACTACTTCTTAGGGGCAGAGTTTTCTCCGGAAAATGTTTTTCTGCTCAGGATTGGTTAGTTTTCTCTGCTCAGGGATTGGTTAGTTTCGTTGGTCTTGGGTAGAAATTCCGCTGATTTCAGGGTGGAAATGTATTTCTTTCAGTGGCTCTTTTTACCTTTTGACTCTAATCTTAGGGCCAGGACATATTTCTTTTACTGTCTCTGATTTTAGGGACAAAGTGTGTTTCTTTGGCACTGGTTTCAGAAGCAGGGCATGTTTCTTTGGTTCTGGTGTTCAGGGACAAAGTGTTTGATTCTTTGACTTAGGTTTCAGATCCAGGGTGTGTTTCTTTCCCTGACTCTGGGCTCAGGGTTAAGGTGCTCAGGGATTGTTTGGTTTTGTTTGTCACTTGGTCAGAAGCACAGATGGCTCTGATTTCAGAGCCAAACTGTATCTCGTTCACTGATGCTTTTTAGCCTTTTGGCTCTAATTCCAGGACCTGGGTGTATTTTTTTCCCTGACTCTGATTGTAGGGGAAAAAGTGTGCTTCTTGGGCTCTTTGTTTCAGGGTCAGAGCATATTTCTTTGGTTCTGGGTTAAGGGATAAAATGTTTCTTTCACTGGCTCCAGTCTCAGATCCAAGGTGAGTTCCTTTCACTGGCTCTGGGTTCATAGTCAGGATGCCCATGGATTGGGTTGCTTCCTGCTAAAAAAAAAATTGGTTGGCTGATTTTCCTGCTTTAATTAACCCTTTTACCCTCCACTTTGCTCCTTCATAATATGTATGCCCTATCCACCCCTCGAAGACACATACCCACCATGGTTCCTCCTAGGTTTTCTAACTTCTGTGTGTACTCTATTTTAAACACACATTTATAAATTTGACATAAGATAACTTGAATCTGAGAAGGTGGAAAGTGATAAGTACACTTCTGTTTATTAACACAGAAATTAACTTTGTGATTAGGACCTGATAGCTAATGTATTGTGACTAACAGCCAAAAATGGGACCTCATAACAATGATAAGCTTCTACACAATTCTAGGCATCATCATTTCAGTAAAAAGGCAGCTAACAAAATTGAAAATATTCTTTGACATCATCACATTTGACAGAGGATATTGTTTGGAATATAGAAAGAACAAATTAAAAACTAAAAAAATAAAAAACCTAGTTAGAATTAGAGCACAAAATTCAAGAGGAGTTATCAAAAGAAGAAATGCAAAGAACTGAGAAATATTCTAATAAATGAAATACACCCTTAGCCATCAGAAAAATTAATTTAATTATTTTAAAAATTTCATCATACTGTCCTCAGAACTGTTAAGGTTAAAAAAAAAGAGAGAGATTATATAGTGGATGTTGAGGGGAAAAACATATTTGTTGGTGGCCGACAAAGTGCTGTAACCTAATGGAATTCAATTCAATTTTATCTAATTAAAAGCCCTTAACTCATACCTTGGGTGGGGGAAATACTTCTCTAAAAGACTACAGGCCCTAAAACAAAGAGATAAGTTGCAAATATGCATTATTACATATTGAGTGTTTGGTTACTGGGTTCTCTTAGACTTCTCAAATATTACATGCCAATATCATTGCTTGTTTAGAGTTTTACAGACATTGTATTCCTAGAACTAACATATAGGCATGGTCAAAATGTTGCTTGAACTTTTCATTCCCATTGGCTAGCTTTCCTAGTGCTGGAAGGTTCTATGCAATCTACCAGGAAAGGGATGCTATTACGAGTCCCACAGAGTTGTTAATCTTGTAAAGTAAAATAATATACTTGGCGGTCAAGATATGTTTACTGGTCAAATAGTAGCGTGGATGTTTTGGGAGTAACTAATGACTTTTGTTTGATTTAATGCTTGCTTCAAGAGGTCAAATGCATGCCTGGCAATGATAACTGAGCCAAAACCTTTGACTGACTATGGTGTAGGGCATCCAAAAGAACCTGATAATGTTAATCTGCTAAATGAACTTTATGAACATTGTATTAACTAGTCCCTTATGTTCTTTTCTTTATGCTTACATTATTGCATATCTCAACACTCACAAAAACAAACAAAAAAACAAACAAAAAACAAAAAAACCCTTCATTTTGCATTGGAGGACAGGTAAAAAAGACAGTCACAGTGGGTGAATGTGTAACCAGTAAGAGACTGTGAAGTAATCTACTCTAAATATGGCAATTATATAGTCTTCCTAATTCCCACGGGCTCAGGAATCACCACAGAAAAGTAATATTCAGAGATAGTGTATTTTTGTAGTGAAGCACTATTTGTAGGATAACACAGGGTCATTTCAAACATGAACTCAAATTGAGTCGGCAGGAACATGATGTGCAAATTATTAAGCCAGCCAAAATATCAACATTGATTGCAGAGTGCACATAAAATCCCACCCCTAGCCAAGAACATATTGGCAATTGATGGTTACTGAGGGGGAGAGGATCTCTTTTTTCTGGGAGATGTGTCCCTGAGAGGATATCCAGGCTTATTTAAGGTACTATATTCATGAACATTCAGGAAGCACTAAATGCACTCAATATTGTTAGTATTTTTGTTGTTGTTTTTGACCACATGATGTTGGGAAAGAAAAAGGTGGGAGGACAAAGGAGGAATTGGAAAGTACCTAATTAGTGATATATTAAACTACATATATGACATATGAAATTCTCCAACATTTATTTTAAATCTGAAAAATTAAATAAGACACAGAAAAAAAAGCCCAAACCATACATTTTAAAACTTAAGAGAAAGAACTTTAATTAGGAAAAATAGGCAGAAAAATAACATTATTGATATTACAAGTGGTTACTCAGAAAAATATTCAATAATATATGTTAACTGATAGAATATTTTTTGTAAAATAAATCATATACCACAATTTATAATTTTTTGCTATTGAACTTATAAATTCCATGTGAAACAAAATTGACAGAGCAATTAGAATTTGCAAAAATAATACATTTATAAAAACAAAGTATGTTAGAATTAATTAAATTTATGGGCCAGGATAAAATTGCAAACTATTTTAAATCAGTCTGGAAGGTATTCTATTAAACTTAATGTTGAGACAAAGTCCCAACTACACATCTGTTGCCATCAGATAAATCTCCAGTGCTTGTTTGTTTGCCAAAGGGAATCCATAGAAGCCACCAAACAGCAAAAGGTATTGATGATTCTACTGATTGCTCTCCACAAAATACTGGTAAATGTTAATTAATGAAGGCTTCACCTACATAATCCACTGAAGGTGGGAGCATTTAGCTGAAACTTACTCAACAATCTGACTTGTACTGGAAGGTACTCTGTATACTACCAAAGGAGAAACATAAACACCAACCCATTACAGACCCTTCAATCTACAGTGGTGAACACCAACCCATTACAGACCCTTCAACCTACAATGGTGACCTGCCTGTGAGATACACTGAAACAGTAGTGACACAAAAACTGTGGAAGTTACAAACCATTATCTAATGGATTTAATGTCCACTCCATGAGACAGAACCCAGGTCTGACACTGCTCAAGGGGCTAAAAACCTGAGACAAGATAGGCCATAGAAATAGGGGAAAACCAGATGCAATGTTCTACTAAAACATAGTGATAAAATCATTTCTAATGACATTCTGTTAACTAATAGATAAATACCTTGTTCACCCATCATCAGAGATGCTTTCCTCTCAAAATGGGAACAAATGTAGAGATCCATAGCTTGACAATGTCTTAAATGGGACACCTCCATTAAATTTCTCCCCTCTGGCTCAGGGAAATTTGTGAAAGAAAAGGCAGAAGATGATAAAAGTCAATGGGAATGGGAAATATCAAAGAAATATAGTGTTCTAGACAGAAGAGCACTGAGAGACATATGGACTCACAAAGACTGAACCAACATGATGAAGAGCTGAAAAGACTATGCTGGAAGGGAACTCCAGAGCAGAGAGCAGAAGTTGACACAAGCCCTCAACCCTAACCTAGGTGCTATTTTCAATTGAAAACAGTCCATAAAAGAAATATTTACAATGAGATAGATGTCTTGACTGTTAGCAAGTTATTCAAATTATGTAATAAATAATTTGGAATGACTTTTGTTGAGATTGCCTCTATTGTTCAGCCTACATTTTGATGTCTCCATGGCCTATTCCTCAACTGTATACAAAACAATGAATTTTATTATACTTAAAAGAGAAAGTTTATTGCCTGACCAATAATAATATTATTAATTCTTCTCTGGAGATTTTGTTTCAAGAGTATATTATTTGTATTCATATGCAATCTTTTATTCTTCAAAAACCAATTAAATTCTGTCATTTAATATTTTTTAGGTTTGTTAGAAGGATTAGAAGTCTCCATGAATTTATACTAGGTTCACTTTTAAGAGTGATATTGTACTTAATCTTTGTTGAGCATTGTCATGGACAGGGAGATTTCTTTGCACATTCTTTAAAGCCATTTATCACATTATTTCTATTTCTAGTAGTTCTTATATATTTTAGAGGAATACCTGTTTTTGTATTCTCTTTATCTATCTTTCTTGTTTACAAACTTTTCCCTATGACATGATTCTGTAGATTATGAATTAGACCATGAAGATCAAGCGGTTATATAAAACTTGTCTGATGGAATTCTGAACTAAAATGTGAATTATCTCTATCTTCCTAATTTTAACAATTTGCTGTTGGCATTAAATTTTTGCTTGAAATAAGGCTTAAATTCTAATTGCCCAAGGTTATTTTTAGTCTCATTATTCCTCAAGAGAAATTGAAAGTGTCTTTGAGTGGAATCCCTGAGGGAAAAGAATTTGTTTGAAAAAGTTGAAGGTGTGGTATAATATGGAGGTGGCAGAGACAAATGAAAGGAGTCTGAATATTTTATGACAGATTTGTTAAGAGGTTTTAGAATAAGGGAAAATGGCAGTAAAGATAAAAATTTTAAATGAGCTAATGGAATGATAGACTTGCCAGAAGTTGGTATAGGAAAAATTTGCAAGGATTCTTAACACATTGTACTTAGGATAATGTTTTAATTCAAAATAGTTGGGTAAAGAGTAAAGTGTCAATTTGAAAGTTTGTAGTATTTTATTGAAATTACTACCATTAGTCAATAGCTTTTGGGAACAGAAACGTGCTTAGTATTCTCAAACTGGATGGATTACCATGTGATTGAGAATACACAGAAAACCCCTGGCCAATCCAGCCTTAAATGTTTTATATACATCATGTGTACTTGCTACAGTGTTCCATTTCATGAATTTTGCTTTTATTCAAGGAGCACCTATAATTCTTCTTTTTAAAATGTATGTGCTTCCTTCCCAAAACTTTCCTGTTCTTCTCATTATGTATCTTCAAATACAGCTTGAGCAATTGCATGCAATATTTTTCCAGTCATAGTACAAACATACCCAGCAGAAAAGTATGAAATATATGTTTTACTCATGTCTCAAGCTACATTTCAGCATTTTCAGTGTATATTTCACAACATTATAACATAAATATAAATATGCTTTTTCTATAAACAGCAGTCATGCTTAACAAAAGGGAATGCAACACCTTGGTCTTTTAATATTAGAAAATAGACATATCCTGTCACCAAGCTACAGATATATCTGTTTTCTCAAGATGAAAAGGCAATTTGTAGTATTCCTAGAGTTTCTTCTCTTTTATTTGCAAAGACTCCATAAACTTATCTTATCCAGTTCAGAGATGAGAACTAGAACAGCTAATCCATGTCACCTGTATACCATGACTGGCAGGAGACACTGCTGGTTGTAGGTTGATGCTATGAGTAAACAGAAATTCATTCATGTGTGACCGGAGACAAAATATGCACTACTATTTAGTGTTCAGGTAAAAATATGATTTTAATGCATAAGCGCCTTTGAGCAGGATGACTCTGGTGACTTACCCAACATAGGAATATGAATTCAGCTTCCCAGGGAGAGCAGATCAGAGAAGAGAGATGAGATAATAACTATTTGGCTGATTCATTTCAGTAAATAGATTCTGTTTAAGGTTCCCTGTATTAGGACTGCTAAATATTATTGATAAGGAGAAAAATAACAACAAATCTAGAGTGTTTCTGATATATGGCTTCTATTATTAAAAACTGTTTAAGTAGAACAAATAAATTGTAAAAATGTATAAGATATTCTTAAAATAATGATATCTCCTCTATGTTACAGAAGAATAATAACCTGAGTTTCACAGTGAAAATAACACTTGCTATACAGAATCAGTGACTGTCCTTCTACTTGAGAGTGTTGCAATTTATAAAAATAGTCATGGAGAGAGAAAGACGCCATGCAACAAAATGCACTTGGTGAAGTTTTTATTAGGGGAAAGAGAACACAATAAGAGGAAAGGAGACGGGGGAGACTGAACTCTGGGAGCAGAAGCAGCAGAAGAGAAGAGGAGAGAGAGAAAAGCAGAGAGAAAGATAAAGACAAAGACAGAGAGAAAACATACAGAGATATAAAGAGAGAGAGAGAGAGAGAGAGAGAGAGGTGGGCAGGTCCCTTTTAAATGGAAATTTAATGTATGTGCACAGGAGATGCTCTTACTGGCTACAGCTAAGGATGTATCCCATCAGAATTCCAATGGCAGGCAAGTACAGTTGCCTGGAATCTAACAGAGATGACATTAAAGATCCTAGAGAAGCTAAATAGGAAGGTGAACCCAAAGAAAAACACGTAGTTA
>LOJH01055429.1:0-11869 GCA_001685095.1 Ellobius talpinus | reverse complement strand
AAAAGCAGGCCTGCTCCCCTTTCACTACAGGTTAGAGAGATGGAGTTTTGTTAGAAGAAAGTCCCTGATATCAAGTCTTCAGACTTTATAGACAGACCCAATTTCTGTTTATTCTCTAATTCCTAAGAAAGTTTGGTGTGGGGCCAAATCGAATTTCTGCTCTGGCCACATACCATCCTTGTCTGTTCCATGTCTTTCTTGACATTATGGGCTGTTGCCCTTTAGAACTGTGTGTCAAAATAAACTCTTTCTCCCTTATGGAGCATGTGTTAGGCACTTTATCACAGCAACAAGAAAGTAATGAAAGCACTACCTAACACTTGTGTAATGACACTGATGACAATTTCTGAACAACTTCATAACTTGAAAGTATATTTAGTTTGTATGTGGGTGTGGTGTGTGTTTTCAATACTAAAGAATCCAGAATCCAGAATCTTTTGTTGCTAGACAAGCCTTCCATAATCACATCCCCGTTATAACAACATAACTTCTTGAAAATATATTTTTATTTTTATGTGGATGAGTATTTTTCATGCTGTGTATGTGTATATGTGAACCATGTGTATGCTTGGTGCCTGTAGAATTCAGAGGAGTTCATTGGATACCCTGAATTGAGTTGCTGATGATTGTGAGTTTGGAACTGTACTTGGGCTCCCTGTAAGAGCAATATAGTGATATTTTGTTTGCAATATAACAAATAAAGATTCCCTGAATATCAGAGTACAGAGCTAAACCACTACTTAGCCATAGAGGCCAGACAATGGTGTCACACACCTTTAATCCCAGGACTTCTGAGACCGAGGAAGATGGATCTCTGTGAAAGGCCACCTTGGGCTACTCAAGTTTGAACTGTCTAAAAGGGAAACAGAGTTCACACAAAAATGATCCCAGCACTTGGGATCACTTGCCTTTAATCCCAACACTAGTGAAATGGAGACAGGTGTGATATGGAATATGGCTGGGCAGAGAGTAGAAAATAAGGTGAGGAGAGAAAGAGCTCAGATGCAGTCTGAGCATGCAGTCTGAGGTTTTGTAGAGACAGCAATCATTCTGAGGATTTGTAGAGACAGGATCATCCCTTGGTTCTGAGCATTTGTAGAGGTAAGAACTCTCTAGTGGCTGGCTGCTCTGCTTCTATGATCCTTCAGCTTTCACCCCTGATGGCTGACTCTGAATTTTCATTATTAAAAACAATTATAATTCCGTGCTACAGAGCAGCAAGTGTTTTTAACTGCTCATCCATCTCTTCTGTCCCAACAAACATCTTTTAATGAGCATCCTTTTAATATAGCATTTACATTGACTGTGATGTTGTTCTCTATGGTTGCATTTTCCAGTTAGTATGCATGTGCTGTCTCCCATTCTAGAGCAGATATGTCTAAGTAAATGATGATTCCCAGAATATGCATATTGAGCTCAGTATTACAGCCAATTACACTCAAAAGCTATATTGACCAAAACCTTTATTAAAGATAATATAACATCTAGTACTCTGTTACTATAAACTAATAATAACAATAAATATTATCAATACTAAATATGAAATGTATTTCCTACTTGGAAAAATTATTAAGGATACTGAAAAGTCAGTAAAATGTTAAATACAATACAAAGTAAAATTTTAATTAAAAGCCAAAAATATACCAGTCAAAGTTATCTAAAGGAACAGAACTGATGAAGTGAGTGTGTATTAAAAACAGAGATTTACTGGAGTGGCTTAGATAACACAACTCTGTGGTCCAATAATGGCTGTCACATGTCTGAGAACTGAATAGCTGCTAGTCAGTTGTTACAGAGCTCTACTGAAGGCTTAGAGGAGTTTCTTGTCTTCAGTCTGTTTTGAAATACTGACGAATCTGCTTTCTTATGAGACTAAAGGAGGACAGCAGTGGATAGACACATCAAAATCAACACCTAGAGACAAGCAGCATTGCTGTTCTCTAGGGCGTCTGTCTTTCTGGACTTCCACAGAAGGTGATACCCACCCTGGATAGGTTTCCAAGCTCAGGTAATCTTTCCTGGAAATACTTTCTAAACCCACCCAGAGGCTATTGTCTTAGTTCATTGCAGATGCAATCAAGTGGCTCCTGAAAATAAGCTAGTCCATCTTATAAATGTTTTTTTTGGGGGATGGGGGAGGAGTAGAATCTTAGAAGAGCAGAGGCTGAGTCACTTTGTGTCTTTGAATTATATGGTCTAAGTAAACAGGAAAATTACTTTCTTTGAGTTTTTAAAATTTTCTATCTTTTTTTGCAAAAAGAAAATCATTAGAATTCTATATGATTAAAAATACTGGAAATATGCTAGACATTAAATGAGGATGTGTTGAAAGTCTTTGTTCATCTTATTTACTAATACTAATTCTACTTTTTTTTGCTAGAGTTATATATTTACAACTAATCATGACAATAGGTTCTTGCAATTCTTTTTTCAATAAATTATTTTCAATAAAATTACTTAATTTCCTAAACTTCAGGAAATTTTATTTGAGAATCTTTTCTTTTACACTCTTTTTCCTAATACAGTTTCTCATCAAAGGATTTTTTCAGTGCTAAGACTGAATATCCTTGCACTGCACCTGGGAGAAAAATATACTTCCATCTAGATACTTCTCTGTCCTCAAACTTTCAAAACTTTAATCTTAATGTCCTATTAATAACAGACAAACTCCATACCCAGACTGTTGTAGTAATAGCCTTTAGAACATGAGTCTCAAATCAAGAAAATATGCTAGTGTGAATAAACATTAAAATGTATTTTTATATTCAAAATCTGTAGAAATACCAGGTACCTATTTTGGCAAATATAATTTTGATTCACACTTAACTCCTCCACTCTGGTTTAAATGTCACTTTAACTTGTTCAACACTGCTCAACTAATATGAATAAAACATCTTATATAATATTCAAATGCCTGTGGTGTCATGTAACCTTAAATGTTCTTTGAAGATTTTCACTTGCTCAATATCAACTCAGAACTGGTGGCAATTCTGCAAATAAATTTTAAATATTCCATTAACATCTTTGCTTTAATCTACAATCTTTCAACTTTAATGGCCACTTAAGAATAAGCTTTTTCTGTCTGGTAGTGATAGAATACACCTTTGAAGGCAAAGACAGGTGAATCTGAGTTCAAAGACAGCATAGTCTACACAGGGTCCAGGCCAGCCAGAATTACATAGTAAAATCCTGTCTCACAATTAAAATAAAGAAACAATATGAAGTGAATTTTTTCTATTAAATACATGTAAACTGAAGCCAAAGGAGAAAGGAAACCAATAATGGTACCTGCTATTATATTTAATTTCGCCGTACTTGAATATTCCTTTTATCTGCTGACCTTCCAATTATCTAATTAAAAACATTATCATCATTTTTCTTCATTTATAGGGAAAGAAATTAATACTCAAAGTTTTCATGTGTAGGAGTATTTTGTCTGCATGTATGAATGTGTGTGTACTCTATGCATGCTTGCAGTGAAGAGAAGAGGATGTGAGCATCCTGGAAGCTATTGTTAGAGAAGGATGAGAGCTACCAGTTGGGTACCCAGAATGGATCGCCCCACTCTGCAAGAGCAATACATAATTCTACCCTCTAAAACATCTCTCCAATTCCATGACATAAAGTTTAAGTGGCATTTGAAGTTGCTCGGTTAATATGTGGTTACACAATCATAAAGTCATTGCCTAGAAAGCCAAGGTCAGTGTATTTGCAGAGCATTGGAATAACTTCAAGTTTAAATCAGGGTTAAAGTAAAATGCAGCATTTGCACTATTGCTCCAGAATGGGGTTTATTTTTCTTATGTATTTTGGTTTACATCATGTGTGTTATTTGCCACTCACATGAGCAGGATAGCAGATTTAAAAATAAAATGTCAAGTAGTACTGGAACATGACAAAAAACAATAGAGCATCAGCTTTGGTTTTTGCATGAACTAAATATTAGTCGAAGTTGTGTAAACAGTCTATGGTGTTACAGGAAGTAAGTCTTGGAATGCAGTCCACTTGAAATTCTTTATCTTTGCTTTAGCCTAGTATTTTAGGTCTCACACATATCAATGGTAACTAAGTCATGATAAAAAATTCTTAATTTTATTAAGTTTATGAACTATCACTTTGCCAGATTAATAAATACTTTTGAAAATTTTGCTTAAGTGGCTTATAAAGTTCAAATTTATAATTTTTGTCATTTACTTTTGATATCAGCTATCTCAACTTCCCTATCAGTTTTTCTTTAGAACTTTCCCAAATAATTCTGAAGAGGGAAATCTCATTTTCTATGAAACACCTGCAATATGTAGACTATCCTTCCATCCACTTTATTACACCTAAAATAAATCATGAATGCAAAGTTAAAATGTTCTATTAATGCACCAGAATTTGGTTAACATACAAGAAAGAAGAAATATTCATATACAGCTTAAAATCTTTACAAATTCAAAATTGTAGGGTTTTTTGGAATCGTTCTAAAAGCTTATGTAACAGGTTCAAAATTGCTACGAAGGAGTAAGAACAAGTTATTTATTTATATTGCCTGCAATTATGAAAATATTAAATGATATATTCACATACAAATTCCAGATTGAAACCATCTAGTTTTAAAACATTTTTGATATTCAGCGTATTAAATGACTGCTGTCTTAAAAAATGAGAATGTAATGTACAAAAATTTCAATTATTAAGATTAATACAGATCATACATTCTCATAAACCATAATGTGGCATCTGACCTTTTTTTGCATTCATCTTCTTAACCATAATGAAAGGCTCTGACATTTGTGGCTATAAAAGCATGGCTCACTACCTCGGTCATGTGGACAGTCATCTTACATATCTTACAATATTCTTTCTGGTGTTCCAAGAAAGACCCTTTTGAGAAACTGGCACTTATTTCCTACTCCTGCAATTGCCTTTTGCCAGACACATTTGCTAGCAATTGTAATCACAATGCAGCAGAAGAACCTTCTAGAAACTGTAACAAATGACACTTTTAATGTTCTGGGAAAGAAAATCTATAGTAGCAAAAGGTAGGTAGGAATCTTCTTCAAGAAAAGGCAATAACTGATGGCTTCGAGGAATATTGAGGTTCTAGTAAATCTGCATTTTATCCAATGGCAGAAAAGACTTATTGTAAAGAAATTAAA
Organism: Ellobius talpinus; assembly: GCA_001685095.1. Classification (NCBI taxonomy): domain Eukaryota; kingdom Metazoa; phylum Chordata; class Mammalia; order Rodentia; family Cricetidae; genus Ellobius; species Ellobius talpinus. The sequence goes on along the minus strand of LOJH01055429.1, from coordinate 6,725 downwards.
TTATGTACAATATGTTAGAGTGTAAAATGGGAGTAACAAATAAACCTAATTTTTCTTAAATATAACTACTTTATTTAAATAATCAGATGAACATCAGCAGAAGTTCTTATACTTTATTATTCTCACTAAAAATATTGTCCTTCATTTTTTTTGAAAATAATCTTCATTAACAACATAAACATTTTTTCAAACTTTTGCTCAAACTTGATAGAATTGATTATGATTACTATTTTGATATTGTTAGGATTTATGAACTCTCCAACTTGCAAGTATATCTGAAGTACATTAGAAATGCATATACTATCCTAAGAAATTTGCATGTTTAGTGTTAGGGAGCCTTTATGAGAGCTTATTTCAAAGGCTACCTTACTTCAGAGATTTAAAAAAAATCATTTTTTTGTCGGAAGTTAACTCATCGTGTCTTCAAAAAGACAAAGAGGTCTTTCAAAATTGCAATATGGTTCCAAACAATATCTAAATATAGGCAGGATCATCTTGCCTGGACTTTTGAGCCACTTGAGATTTCTCTTGAGGATCTTTCACTGCCTTATTATTTTCTGTCTGTGAAATAGAGGTAGTTGTTCTAGTTTTTTCCATCAAGAATTGCATACACCCTTTTCCTTATTTATGAACTTCAAATATATCTGCTACTTATTTATCTGTCTAGTGCCTCTGTTTAATTATAGTGACAGCCAAGCTGCAGAGTCACTGAATCCATATGCCTTATTTCAAAACAAAAACTTTCCTTTATAAGTCTCTGATTGTATCTCTCATGACTTTTATCAGACCTATGATGGTTGAAGAATAGGTTGACTAAGGAAAATTATGATGTGAGTAGGTATAGAAATAAGTATCCCAAAATCACTGTACCAGCTTGTTTCAAGAAAGGAGTGTTTCTCTAATTCTCTTTCAATGATTCAGTCATGATTAGGGAAATGGAAACAGGAGTTGATGTAGAATTTTAACTACCACTTAAGCATGTTATAAACTTGCATCCTAAATATTTGAATGAAGTAAAAACCTGCTAAATGAATAAATCAATTATTATGTCTGGAAGATCAAGTGAGCATTTATTCTCCATGCTCTTAGAATTGGCTGTTCAGTTAAAAATGTCTATACTCTGCCTCAATAAAGAAAATACAGATGTTAATATATCATAAAGTGAAACCAAAGAATTAATAATATTCTACTTCCAGATAGTTTGCAAAGTTTCTATCCATCTTCCTAACTTATCATTATGCATTTCAAAAACAAACAAGTCAGAAAATGACACTAAAGATAAGTGACATTTAACAAATAATTTAACTTTATAAAACTATGAACTTTTGTATTACATGAACTTTCTTCTAATGTAAGATTGTTGAGCAAAAACCTGGATTTTTTAATGAAAAATAGAATATTTTTTCATCTTTGAAGAAAGTATCATAAAATTAGCTTATTTAAAATTACTAAAGGGCCATAGAGGTGATTCAGAAGGTAAAAATGTCTTCTTTCATGCCTGATGACCTGAGTTTGATACCCGGGATCTAGAAATTGTCCTGTGACGTATGTATACCTCTCTCACTCTCTTACTCTGTCCCTCACTCCTTAACCCCTCTCTCTTTTTCTCTCATTCTCTGTTTCTTTCTCTTTCTTTCTCATACAAACACATGTGCAAAATCCTTAAGTACTTGCACAATCCCTTAAATGTTTTAAAACAAACAGTCTGAATAATCAAGTGTTAATACTGTTAACTCCCTGACTCTTCTGAAGAAGGGGCAGTCTTCTTCCCCTTCTTATGTCAATACTGTATGGACTGTGGAGACAGTGATAAGAGTATTGGACATTCTAGACCAGTCAGACATAGATACAGATACTAATAATAAAACCACTGGCCCTATTAAATGATCGTTTGACAGATGTGTATGAATTGAGAATTCTTACAACACACAAGAATGTTGCTTATCAAATATCTAGCATCATGTTAATAATTACCAGGGTTAAATTACAAGCAAATATAAAATTCCATGTCAAAATGTTTAACTATATAATGTATCATACATATGTGAATAGCTTGACCAAAACAATAAACACTAATGAGTTCAATGAAGATAAGAAGCTTAAACTGTTTTTTTCTTGAGAAACAAATAACCTATAAGTATATTGTAAATATTTGAAAAGGAAGAATAAAAATGTGTGAAGATATGCACCAGTCAGTACAAATCACTTAACATGGTTGGTTGGAAGTTAAAACAGAGATAGAAGAAAATTTATGAACTCCATACTGTATTATTTCATTGAAAATAGTGCAGCTCACTGCTTACAAAATCTCAAGCAACATTAAAAATTAAAAAGAAAAATGTTTTTAAAAAATCTCCCAAGAATCCTAAAATGTAAGTAATAAATGTTTCACTTAGATGGTAGTATTATTGAAATAAATATTGCCTTAGGGTACACACTGAGATCAATACAAAGCTGAGACCAAACTGTGTAGGCCAAACTGCCTCTTGGTTATATCTCTCACATAAGTTTTCTATTAAAAGTCTACAAACTCATGTTTTTTATATTTGATAAATTTCTATGGAAAATCATTAGAATTATTCATTTACTGAAATTTGTAAATTAAGCATGAAAATCATTGATTATTAAAACCGTCCTTCATGGCATCCTTGCATAAATATTAAGTAAGTATAGCTGAGACAAAGGTAACATTAACAGCTATCATACAATGATACATAGTATGAGTATGTATTCAAAGTTTTTCATGAATATATGGTCTTTGCATATACCAAATTAACATTAAATCATAAATAATATCCCTACACACAAAATATACTGTCCCTACACTGTAATTCTTATCATTCTTATTGTACAGTTATCATGGAGGCTGGGTATAATTAGTCCATATGGCACAAAGTAAATAGAGTGACTTTTGGACATTTCTTTAAACAGGTAATTTATAATTACTAATTACAACTCTACATTTGTCATGATTCTCTAGATTATAGCATCTAGAGCAGTGGTTCTAAACATGAACATAAGTTGAATATTAGATATCCTGTGTATCAGATATTTCAACATAATTCATAACAGTCGCAAAATTACAGTTATGAAGTAGCTAGGGCATAATTTTGTGGTTGGGGTCATGGCAGCATGTATTAAAGGGACACAGCATTAGAAAAGTTGAAACCATTGCTCTAGAGGAGCAGAAATAATATAATGAATATGTATTTTTAAGGGATTGTTTTTCTAGATTGGCTTACCTGATGCAAGATGGGTAGTTCAACAATTGTGTCTTGACTTTACAGTGAAGACTTGATAGCTGCACAGTCAATGTAGGTAAGCAAATCAGTAGTTAATATCTCCTATGGTGTCTCAGCCATATTCCTGAAGAATATCTTGTCTTAGACCATATCAGAAGGCTCAAGAATCTGGGTTCCAATGTCAGAGAAGAATGATAGCAACAGCAACAACATGTTAGATGAATCTATTGTAAGTTGAGAACAGGTTAGGTGCTTCTACAAGATGTTAACAGGATAGATAGACTCTAGAGCAAAATGTGAACAGTGTATATGAACCCAGAGCAAGATGCGAATGAGGTAGATAACCCACAGCAGAATGTGAACTGGGTAGATGAAGACACTACAAAAGGTGAATAGAGTACTTATTCTAAAGTAAGGTGTGACTTGATTTTACAGGTGTTACAAATAAAAAAAAAGAATTCTTTGAATCTCAGAAGAACTTGCCAGCAGGGTGGGGAGTTGACAAAGAGTCAGGAGGACAAAACTCAAAGTTGTTTTCTGGGACTTCCTCTTAGATGTCTGACAAAGAAAGAAAAGGTATCCTTCTAGTTTGGGGTAGGTCTTCCAGCTTCCCATATCCTAACCTAATGATGTGGGATTCCCTTCTGTATTCTCTGAATATGTTTTATTATCATTGATTAATAAAAATGCTGCTTTGGCCTATGGCAGGGCAGAATATAGATAGGTGAGAAAACTAAACTGAATACAGGGAGAAAGAAGGTGGAGTCAGGCAGATGTCATGTAGCTGTCAGAGGAGAAAGATGTCAGAACCTTACCAGTAAGCCACAGCCTTGTGGCTATACGTAGATTAATAGATATGGATTATTTTAAGAGATAAGAGCTAGCTATGATTACTCCTGAGCCATTCGCCAAACAGTGTTGTATTTAATACAGTTTTTGTGTGATTCATTGGGATCAAAAGACTGTGGACCAGGAAAGACAGAAATTTCTGGTTACAAAGGAAATCCATTATAAGCATTTCAGTGGCTTATTTCATAGGTGATTGCAATTAGATTGCAGTTGACAATCAAGATAAACCATTGGAAGCATTAAAAAGCCTGTATTCATTTGGCTACACTGAACAATGTAGATGTCGTGATGTGTACTTGTTTACCACCTCTAGATGGTGGAACCTGTGACAATGGATCAATAAGACAGACTAAATTCTCATAAAATAGCCAACTTTATTCAGAACATCAGAAAATTTATACTCTGAGCATTAAGAAGAGTCACAAGGAAAAGCCACACATGACAGACAAGCTTTGCATAGCAAAAAAAAGTATTTTTTCCTTAGAGGCATATAAACAAATAACAATAGTCTACAGTAATACCCAATCTGAAGTAAATTTATTCTTATCAGATACAGCTGTGAGGGAAAGGAAAGCATAATCCAAGAACAATTCCATGATTTTTGAAAACTGAGTTAACAAAACTCTTGCATTTTTTCCTAGTTTTCTCACAAGCACTCAAAATTGTCAAAAAATTCCATTCTTACACTTTGGTCCAACAGGAAGTCATTACACTTCATCAATAATTAAAGCAAAATTCCTCATTTCAAACTTTTATATGAAATAACTTCCAAATAAACTATGAATTAGTCAACTGGAAATGCATCAGTACTTATAAGTATGAAAAATAGTGTATAATTAGGTATAAATAATTATTTAGAAATTAATTAGATACATCCATTTAATCAAAAATCAATATTTGGTAAATTTATACCGTGTTCTAAACATATTTCCATACATGGGAGAAAGTAATGTTAAATAAGTTAATATGTGTGTGTGTAAAATATCTGATTATAAAGTACTAAATGAAATTTCATATCAGGAGTTATGCCTTCCTGGGATGAATTAGGAAATGCAAAAAAGACACAAGTGTTTCCAATTCTTTAACATTGTGTTATAGTGGTATCCTTAATCTTCATGGTATTATTCTATATTGTTCCAATGATATTACTATATTAGAAAATACTCTTTGAAGTTTTCTTTCTTATTAATACTAGAAGTATGGAGACTGGAAAAATGGCTTAGTGGGTAAAGCCAAGTTTGCCAAGCTTAATGACCTGTTTCATCCTTGATGAAAAGAGAGTTGATTTTCATAAAGTGTCCTCTGTCCTTCAATTGTATATTGCAGTATGTCCCAGATAAATAGAAAGAAAGAATAAGAATATGAAATCAAGTGTCTTTGAAGATGGAAAAAATATTTGGTATTGTCTGAGTTACTTTCTTATTGCGATGATAAAAAAACAAAGCCAATGAATCATATAAAAGAAAGCATTTGATTAGGTTTATGGTTTTAGAGGGTAAGAGACTATAATGGCAGAGCAAACCCATGGCCACATTAATACCTGAAATCTCACACCTTGATACACAAGCAGTAGGCAGAGAACAATGAGCATGGCAAAAGTCTTTTTGAAATCTCAAAGCTCACTCATAGTGAAAATATCTTCTCCATTAAAGCCAAACCTCCTAAACAACTAAGGGCTAGGTATTCAAACACATGAATCTAGGGGGACATTCTCATTTGAATTGCTTCTCTCCATTCCAGGGTCTTTAGTGCAAATTCAAAATATCCTTAGTCTTTCAGCCTTAGCATTAATTTAATGTCTAAGGCATAGGTATTTTCTGAGATTCAAAAAAAATCTTTTATTTGTACCTCCTGTAAAATCAAGATGTAAATTATGTGCTTCCAAAATACTATGCCACAGAATATACATTATCATTCCAAAATAGAGAAACTGGGACATAGTGAAGAAATACTGCACCAACTCAATTCAGAAACCCAGCAGGAAAAAAAACCCTCAATTTTGCTAGCTCTAGGTGTGGTGTTAAAGTGATTAGATAACTCTTTGCTTCCAGCTTTGCTGCCTATAACATATTCCACTCCCTGCAGGCAAATTGCCCTGGCAGATGTCTCAAAGTCCTGCCATCTCCAACATTTTGGATTCTCCAATGCAATCAAAACTACACTTTCACAACTTCAGCAAGTGACATCTTAGGGCCTCAATGCAGAGTCTTCCCCTACCTCATGCTTGGCCTCATTGGCTCTGCTTAACTGTTGAGGAAGATTCTACATCGCCTTTTTTTCTGGATCGTTCATGACTCTAAAGGTAGAACCAGGTGCACAAGGTTTCCATGTTCAGCTGCCTACATTGAACGGAGTTTGGTCACCATGAAACAAATTTATATTTTTATGTTGTTTTCAGGAGCAGAACATCCCTCAAGAATTTTCTCTTCACAAGTTGAAATCTTAGTTGCTGAGGTCATTCGGTTTTAGCGCCTTAATCTTATCTTCTTGAGTACAGCCTCAGCTCCTACTGCAAATTTTTTGGGATATTTTTCTTCTTCATTTCTATTTCTTCCAGCCCCACTTGTTCTTTTTCATTGTAGACATAGATAAGAGTTATTTTTATTGATATTTAATTATTATTATTATTAAAAA
>LOJH01055428.1:397-17839 GCA_001685095.1 Ellobius talpinus | reverse complement strand
CGATGGATGGAGATAGAGACAGAGACCCACATTGGGGCACTGGACTGAGCTCCTTTTTTAAATCTCCTTTAAAAACGGCAAAGCAGTACATGCAGATCTACAAGTAGGGGGAAATATTAAATAATCACAGAAGTAGACTAGTAGAAATAAAAGTCTAATATTACTTTCTCTGTACCACATACATCCCAAACTCAAATGGAACTCATTTTCTTTTCTTTTGAGAACATATCCACCTTTCAGTTCTTGGTGAATGATCCCACGGACTCTCCAAATGCTTAGGTGAGAATATCTGTGTCAGATCAGACTTAGGTCTCAAACATCACTAGTCATGCAGGGTTATGATAACAAGCTTCCTTTTACACCATTCTCTCTTCTCATTTTATATCATCATTGTCATAGTCCAGGTTGGTATCATTTTTTGATGGATTGTTGAAACATTTGCTTTCTTGGTAGGAATATATGTATGTCAAATTTGAAAAAACATAACTGTAAGATATTCCTTGGGTAAGGGTGTGTGTATCCATTCCCCAGAGAGCTAAGAATGAAACTTCCTTAGATATGCCATGCTGGTACTTTTTTTCTTCCCATGTTTTACAATTTGATTCCCACTTGACATTACGTTTATTTATTGTATGTGTGTGTGGAGGGTATGAATGCATGCTAAGGTGCATATGTGAAGGTCAGGAGACAACGTATGTGGTAATCAAAGTTGCTTTACTCCTACCATGTGGGTCTAAGACTTTGAACTCTGCTTTAGTTAGGCTTGGTGGTAAACAACTTTATCTACTGAACCATCTCATCAGCCCACCTTGATTCATTCTTTTTCAAACCAGAACAAAATATTGTTAACCGAAGATAGCTCAAGATACGTTTGTATGTGGCATGTCTGATGCTTTCTTCCACATCTTAAATGTTTCACATTTGCCTTTCCTTTTCAATTTGTCCTATTTTAATGAGTATGAACAATTTTAAAGCCACATAACTTTACCATAAAAAGACACTTTTTAATAGAATGACTGGCAAGCCACAAAAATAGGCAATATCTAGAACTTCATTTATCAGTGAGTGGGAAAAAAATCTAACTTTGGAATCTGAAAGACTATTTTGTAGGGTTAGTATGCAACCAAGAAAGTACATGCTGCACAGTCCAAGTCCAGTGGAGTAGAAGAGTACACCATCAACAAGCATTTCTCCATCTTGAATTAAATCCTTTGTGCAATTTCTGTATTAGTTTCCACATTCCAAACCATTGACTATTTCCCTGTTTAAAATTCTTCCTTCCTTGCCTCTGGTTACAGGGGAATCAGCATGAGCTACAGAGTCCCACGTTACCCAGATAACCATTTCAAGCAGTAAAATAGAATGAGCTCTCACTGCAGTCTACTCTGCTAGAAATTGTTTCCCTCCCTCACTTGCCCTATGGATTTCTATTTATCAATCCTGCAAGACTCAGGTAAGCATCTGACTGATGTAGGGTGCCCCTCTGTATGCTGTGAATGTGCTTTATTACCATTGGATAATAAAGAAGCTGATTTGGCCTATAGCCAGAGAAAATAGAGCCAGGCGGGAAATCCAAGCAGAGATACAGGAGAAGGGTGGAGTTTGGTAGACACCATCCAGCCCCCAGGAACAACATGCCAGAACATCACTGGTAAGCCACGGCCATGTGGTGATAGACAGATGAACACAAATGGGCTAATTTAAATGCAAGCGCTAGCTAGTAATAAGCCTGAGCCACTGGCCAAACATTTATAATTAATATTAAGCCTCAGAGTGGTTACTTCGGAACTGGTGGGTGGGAGAGTAACCTCCAGTTATAGCTGACCCTTGCTAGGGGAAGTGTTTCATAAGTTGCTTAGGAAGACTCAAGTTCTCTCAGCATCCTATAATAGTTCAATTTGAATACACCTAACGTGACACTGTGAAGGTCTGAATGACATATCTATCCACCCACCACTGTTGAGTATAGTCAGGACTTTATGTATTCATTTCAGTGTCCTTGGTACTCAGCTGACACTTGTTTAAATGTAAATAGAATGAATAAAGAAAAGACTTCTACAGGAAACATCAGTTTCTTTCCTCTTTAGCATTTCTGCCTAACAGACTGAGACTGAAAAATGCAAGTCTTATCTAGGATATGGTTTGTATTAACAGCATCAGAACAAAGTGACAAAGTGCCCACTGGCTTAAAGTGTACTCCACTCCCAGTCGTGTCAGCCAGGGCAATAGAGAAAGCAAGTTCTGGATGTTTGTTTCCTGTACACTGTCTGCAGCACTGTGGGTGTGCAGAGCAAGTTTGGACCATTTTATAGTATGATAGTAATCGTCAGAAGCTGTAAATCCAAAGGCAATTACAAACAAAAACAGTCTTATTACCTAGCTAATGTCTGCAAGTAGAGACAAGGCATTTTTACAGGAAGGTCCTCAGAAACACCTTCTTTCACAATGGGCAGCTGAGACTGGAATGGCTTTGCTGGATGGTAGCACAAGATACTTGGCTCTGCCGCACTGCTCAGGGACAGCAGGAAGAGGGCATTGGCTTTGATCACCTGGTGTGCTTCCATGGTGGGCAAGGCACGAGGAGTCTTTACTTGCATTGGCTTTCTTCTAGACTGTTTGACCTGGCAAAGAAAGAATTGAAGTGACTGTTTCCTGCCTATATTTAAAGAGATAATTTCTTAACTTTTGCTGTTTCTAGGAAAAAAAATGAAAAGACATTTTGAAACAGTGATAGTGATTGCTGAAACAAACAATAAAAACCCAGCAATGGGGCACTTGTATGGGGAAGCTTTAGCAGAAGTCCCTGCCTTGGTTTGTCACTAGTACCAAATTTCCAGGAGTCCTATGATGTGACAGGGTATAAGGAAAAGACAAGAGAGAAAGAGTAGCAAGGCAAAAGGGACAAGAAAGAAGAGTGAAACTTTTCTACATGTGTAGTGCAGGAGGCAATAATAAAGAATGACATCACAAACATTTGTCAGCATTTGTCAACAAAGCATTTGTACCCGATATAACTTATTCTTAAATCAAAACCAGTTTTCTTAACGAATATTGAATTTGTATTTTATTTTTGTTATACAAGCTGAATTTTAATATCAATGACATGAAATTAACTAATGTAATGATGATTATATATTCCTACAAGTTACATCCATATCATGACATATATAACTTGAATGGAATAAAAAATACCTTCTCCCTTGCAGCAGCCTGCTTTTCACGGAGGTATTTTTCTCTACAGCGATCACATACGAGGTACCAAGTGCTTCCTCCCATTCCTCCATCACCACAGTTACCAGCCCAGCCTCCACAAAAATGCCCAATGCTATTGTACCCTTGTCCGCCAGCATATCGGCCACAACCTTGAAACAAACATAAGACATACATTTAACATTCTGAATGTAATCCTTACTACTTATATACCAACAATAGATGCATCTTTCCAAAGTAAGCAAATTCCTGAAGCAACTTTGTAATTTTTTAAAAAGCTAGTACTTTAGAAAAAGCAGCATGCTTGATTTTTTTTAAATTTATCAATTAAAAGATGCTCAAAATGTTTGAGATATTCTATTTTTGGATGAGCACATTAAAGAAACAGGGAATATGAGTACTTAGAGATTTATTTAAGGATGTCAATAAAATATACACATATAAAAGACTGAATGTTTCGGAAATCAAGTATCTGCAATACCATATGTGAAAAGGAAAGAAAATAATGATACTTGAAGTAATTTTTAGGATATTAATATTTGAAAATATTTACCTAACATCTAGTCCTCTGATAAAACTAATAATACCTATACAGGAAAATCTCCTATCACATTCTGTATAATCCATTTAATTGATAACCTTAAAACAGGGTTCTAAATTAGACCTTCTGATTTAGAAGGGATGGAAGTGTGCCCTCTTATTTAGACATGTCATTGTGTAAAACCATCATGTCATACTTTGGGTAACACATAAAATTCTTAAATTTCAAAATTTGCTATACTTCAATGAAATAATATTAAATTTCTTGATCACAGTATTATGAGAATTTCTCAATCTCCTTAAATAAACTATTCATGGAAGTCTATGATGTAAGATGCTATAATTTTGGGCAACTGTTTCCCTATACTTTGATATAATTCAAATGAAAGTGGTCTAGATTACTGAAACTAGAGGACATACATAACACAACTACATTTCTTACCTGGGTGCGCTTGTCTCATGTGATAGGTCACAGGGTATGGATGTGACTCTCCACACAGCTCACAGATAGTATCTTTTTCTGGTCCTCCTACTGCCAGCTGGGCCATTTCGCCAAATAAATTGCCCCTTGGCCGAATTTCTGTCTTTTCTTTTTTCTTTTTTTCCTTTTTTGTTTTCTTATTCTCTTTCTCACACTCTTTCTTTTTAAGGACTGCACAGGAACCTGGACTTGGAAAAATCATATTCTGGGAAGCAGCTTTGATTGTAGCCAAAGAGATATCTTCCCAGAAAGCCACTAAATGCTGTAACGTTAAGGGAAGCGGAGACTTAGACTTCATTGTATGGTGCATGGACATTTCAAAAGTGGCTTCAGATTTTCCATCCTCACATTTTTCATGTAGAGGTGGCTCCTTAAGCATGGATAAGACTTTATTTTTGTTGATACTACCCATCTTAGATATATCGGGTCCATGAGGTGCAATGTTAAACATATTTAGAGCAGATGATATTTCCAAAGAATGTCTATTTTTTAACTTTATTTCCTTTTCCTCTGTGGGTGGCTGGCTACTCAAACTGCTTCTTATAGGAGCATGTTCTTTGGAAAGTTCAGGATTAAATTTCAGGAAGGAAGAGCAAGCCATTGCATCATGTACTATGCCTTCATGCCACAGAAAAGAGGCGAAGACGGCCCTGGCACACTCAGCCACAGATGGAGACATGGCTTGCTTGGCTGGCTCTAGAGATTTGACCCCATCACCTTTGAAAAGAAAATTAGATTTTTCTTTTTTGGGCCTGGTGTGTCTATTAGCACATTTCCGACTGACCTTGGGGGATGCTCTCATTTCCTGTTCATCTTTCAGGGGTGCTTTTCCTATGCTGAAGTGCACTTTATTTGAACTTTCATCCACACTCTTAAATTCACTGCTTTCATCACAACTGCTGTCGGTGACGCTGTTTGTTTTTAAAGTACTTGAAGTACAGACTTCAACTACCTCACTGTGGAGGTTTTCCTGTACCACATGGGGAGAAGGGGCTCTGTTTTCAGATCCAGGGGAGTCTTTTGGATCCTTTGGTACTGGTTTTGGTTTTGGTGATGTGGATCGCCCCCTTAATGGTTCTGTGAGGGGCATTTTCTTCTTCCGGAGGGTATCTGGATCAAGCGTATAGGAGTCTGACTTGGAACGTTCCCGAGGAGGGTCCAGCTTTGTCTTAGCGGGAGCTGTGCTTTTCTGAGGTAGATTTTTATCCTGTGGTGAAGAGGAGCGTGGAGAACCAGCACCAGATGGGCTAGACCTGTTAGCTGGGATAGTCTTTGGCTTAGGAGATGAGGACCTAGACCCTGGTCCTGGGGATTCAGATCTGAAGCTAGAAGACATCCTCCCATCAGACTTCAATGTCTGCAAGGTGTTATGGTTAGGGGACAGTGACCTACTATGGGAATCTGACCTCAACTTTGCAGCATCGGATTTTAACATAAGGGATTCACTAGCAGATATACTTTCTGTCCCCCTCGGCTTCTTCTGATCAGCAGTAGTCCGGCTCACGCGCCCATCAGGTTTAATTGATCTGCTGTGTTTAGAGGGCAGCTCTGATTTTCCTGATGTTGAAGCTGGTCTTGAAGATGTTGAGACAGTTCCTCTATCACCTGTATGATCCATTTCATAGTGAAACTTGTTAATAAAATGCAACTTAATGATAATTTAATCACTAAATATTAAGATAAAAACTACAAAATCTACATTACTTATCATATACAAAACATGTTAAGAATAAAATAACAAATGTATTTCATATTAAAATTTATACAATATCATAACACACAATACAATATATGTATGTTTATAGATGCAAAACAGATTGAATAAGGAGTACCTATCCCCCAGATGAACTATTAGTGATATATACAATCCACAGTCCTTTTTTATAACTAATTATAATTTAAATTCATCAAGAAATGAGAAAGAGAAAAACCACTTTAAAAACTAAAAAAAAATTCTCCATATGAAATAATGAAGTTCAGATATTCAGGAGTGTGAAACTTGGCATACTTTAATGGTATAGGTGTGGGATGATGGTCTTGTACACTGTAAATATTTGTCACTTGTATTGGTTTAATAAAATGCTGATTGGTCAGTAGCTAGGCAGGAAGTATATGTGGGGCAACTAGACTAGGAAAATTCTGGGAAGAGGAAAGGCTCAGTCTGCAATCACCAGCCATATGTGGAGGAAGCAAGATGAGAATGCCCCACTGAGTAAGGTGCCTAGCCACATGGCAAAGCACAGATAAGAATTATGGGTTATTTAAGTTGTAAGAGCTAGTTAATAACAAGCCTGAGCTAATAGGCTAACGAGCTTATAATTAATATAAACCTCTGTGTGTTTTTTTGGGACTGAATGGCTACAGGATTGGGCAGGATAGAAGTTTCTGTCTATATATAGGTCTCATTGAACAAAGAAACTTCATTTCTTTAATTATAATATTTAATTGTAAAACAAATACAGTTAGGCTAGTAAAGAGTTTGTAGAGGAGACATCTTCATTTCATGTTTTGATTAGAATGGCACAGTAAAGAATTAAACCCTAAAGTTATTGTGTGTTCCCATGGAAGTTCAGTGCTTTGTTACTTATAAACCGTTCCATTTTACGATCTCAGTAAGCTTAGCTGGAGCTGAAAGCCCTGCACATAAAAGAAACCATAGGATCTTCACAGTGATTACTACAAGTCTCAACTGGACTCTTCACATCTAGAGAAAACAGAAAGACAAATCTTGTTCTAAGGCAAATTGTTAGATAGATCTACATGGACACCATCTGATTTGGGTAGCCTGGGCTTCCCTCAACTTTTCTTTCCTGCAAACTATGCTTCCCTTTGAAGCAACAGTCAGGCTTTGGCCCTAGCTGCTGGTTTGGCTTAATATTACTTTTCCTCCTTAACACAAACAACAGCAAAACCACTGTTGTTTATAGTGCAAAAACTGCCTTAGAAGAAAAACAATCTGATCCAAGTGATTCAAGTGTTATGAGGAACAAAAATGGCTACACAATCACATTCTTTTGGAAAAGAGGTTCTTGGAAACTGAGTTTGCTACCTGGGACTAAATGCAGTCTCTTCTCCTTTACCCAGAAAAGGGATGTGAGTAAGTGTGGGTAATGTAGGAAAGTGTAGTCACACAGGAGCCATCTGCATGTCAGAGCAGGACCTGTTAAGAGAATTTGTCTTCCTCCTGGAAAGTCAGAGGTTAAGAGTACTGACTATTCTTCCAGAGATCCTGAGTTCAATTCCCAGCAACCACATGGTGGCTCACAGCCCTCTATAATGAGATCTGGTGCCCTCTTGTGATCCGTAGGCACACATGCAGACAGAACACTGTATACATAATAAATAAATAAATCTGTTTTTTTAAAGTACTATATCTTATATTTCAAAACCTTATTTCAAAAATTACATTTTAATTGAATTTTCTAATTCAGAGAAAATACCAACCTTATTTTAGGATTCCTGTTTAATTAGAAGGGCTCTGGCAAGCTTAACCACAGAAGCTCTAGGTGTGTCCTAAGGGCTGACTTACATGGTATGGTGAGTACATCTATCCAGGAGCACAAGGATGCACAGTGCTGGGACTGCTCTACAATGCACACACACACACACACACACACACACACACACTGTAGTGGGTTATAACAATACAATCTGTCAAGTGTTGGGAACATCACTTGTCCTGGATGTGCATATACTATAGTGAGAGGGTTAGAAACCACAAACATCTATATCTCTAGTAGAGGTTACATTTTTTTTAAGATCTGTAAGTAACAACAGCTAAGAATCTGTTGGAATTCAAGTATATAAGTAATGACAGGGAATTTCTTTCTAAGATGTATTTATCAAATCATAACTAAATCCTTTTGAAGGACATATGTCTTCAAAACATTTAAAAATATTATTTTCAAAAGAATGTTAAGAGCAGTAAATGTGTAACCTAATTTTTGTTTACAGTTTTCATGGAACTTTCAAATAATTTTGTAGCATGTATTAAGTGTTACTAAAAATTATCATGTGGATGTCCCCAAATAACAATAAAAATAAATATTTCATTAAAATTATTGAACATGTACTTTCAAATGCAGAACATAATTTGGCTTAATAATTATATTTACAATATGTAAATTTAAATGGTAAGCAAAAATTTCTATCCTCTAAAGAATCATTAAGAAGAAAGGACTTTAAAAAGTATGTGGAGTCAAATAAAGTAAATATTACTGAACATGTTAGATAGAAAGGATTTATTCACTAAATCATTAACATGATTTTTCTTAGACAAATTTGTCAGGGCATATGATACCATACACGAATAAAACACAAAGAATACTATTGTAATATGATATGTCACAACATGTTGCATATATTTGGTTATATAAACTAATATGATAAATAATATAGCATCTATGGATCTGTTCTTTAATCCTATTAACTGTACTTTATATTAAATATTTATGTTTACTTTTTTTCTTAAAAATTTTGTTTCACACTTATTCATCTGTGTGTGTGTGTGTGTGTGTGTGTTTGGATGTCAAAAGACAGTTTGTGGACTTGGTTCTGTCTTTCCATTATGTGGGATCCAGGGTGCCACACTTGGCAGTAAGTGGCCTTACTTTTAATTAAAGATCACTTTATGGTAAACATATTTGAGTAAACATTTGTAGTACTCTAAGGAACCAAATGGATATTTTCAAATATTTAGAAAATGTATCTATTAGTCATTTAAGATTTCTAAATTTAAACTATTAAAAGTAAGTCACTATAAGAATACTATAAGAAAAATTCATGGTATAAAGGGGGTAGTGCATATACACACATGTGCATATATGTTACTCCTTAATAATCAAATTTTTAAAAAGGTTTTAACTTAATTTTCAAAATATTTCTATAAAAACTAGAATGGTATAATGTATTCAGGCCACATACAGTAACACAAATTTAAGCTTTGTTTATATGATACTTTATTTACCCATGTGCTTTATAATTCACACATACCAGCTTGTGGCAATTCTTTTCATATTCCTATTTAACAAGACCTTACAAAAGGCTAGTCTTTAAAGACTAACAAGAATGATATCTCTAACCACAAATATGATAAACATGCATAATAGGATAGCTTATAATATAATATGAATAGGTACATCATAAGTAACTTCAAACACAGAAGATTCTAAATAAAATGATAAACCTTAATTTAAAAAATGGAATGGGATGAAGATGACTGAGCTGAGGTGAAACTTCCTAGGAATGGCCCACTCACAGATGCATGCATACCCACCCTTCAATTTGTGAGACAGAGATGAGAGAGCAGAGGCAGGCCCAGCTACACCAAAAGTTTTGTAAATGCGCTCACGAGAAGCAAGGTTGCGAGATGGAGATTCTACAGTGGAAAACATTGGCAAAGAAGCAGCACAGATTCAATGGAAAAAAGCTTACAGAGAACACAAGCAAAAACAAAGCATTTCAAATGGTCTGCAATTATACACTTACTTAAAACTATTCTAAGATTTTCAAAAGGTTTATATAAAGCTTAGATTTCAAACAGAGGTCAAATTAATGTGTTTAGATGAACTGTATGCATAGTATATCCAAATGTGTTATTAGTAAGGCTTATAGATCTCTGAGATCAAATTTGAGCATTTCTATTTAGACTAGTAATGCTTTAGTTTCTTAAGTTTCTGTGCTTGTTTACCTGTAAGTAAGGGTTTATACATAGAAATAATGGTGGTAGAGAAAGAAATGTTATTTGTAGTTTAATTGTTGCCTTCTGGTTTTCTGAACAGATTCATTATTATGATTTCCCAAGTATAGATCTCAAAATGGCCCCATTTTGATGTCTGCATTTGCTACTTTTCTGAAGGCCAACCCTAGTATGTAGCATTTGTTTTATAGATCTTTCATCTAAGATCTTAAATATTGTTGGCAAGTCTCACAACACAAACAAAGCAATTTAAAATTCATTGGGAAATGTTAGACATTTTACTGATTTTTCATGCAAAACTGAATGTGTATGCAATATTAAATCATATAAACTTTAAAGCAGAATAAGCTAAACAGAATCTGAATTCCCGCGTACCCCCCCACAACACATTTCAACCATGGCAATTAAAATTAATCAGTAGTTCTGAAATAAACTTTGACAACTTTTAAAAACATTTTTGAAAATAAAAATCTAGAGGGGCTAGGGAAATGGTCCAGTGGGTGTGCTGATATGCAGGCATGAGACCCTGACTTTGCATCCCCAGCACCAGCGCAAAAGCTGGATGTGGGAACAAGCACCTTAAGGCCAGTGCTGAGAAGATGGAGGCTGGAAGACCCCGGGGCATCACTGAACAGCTGGCCTAGATGAAACAGCGAGCTAACCGTCCAGTGTGAGACCCTGTCTGAAACAAAGGAAGGTAGACAGCCACAGAAGACACACAACGAAGACTTCTGGCCTCTACAATTGGCTGGGCATGTGTATCTGCACACATATATGCACATACAAACAACAGACATATACACACATGCCTATATAAAGAAAATAACCTACATATAACCTATCCTTCTATAACAATATGAGTGATATTTTTGACTGATTTATTCGTATAGCTGATTTTAAAAATGCATGACTTACAAATTAAAACAAAACAACTCAGTGAAAGATACTGAGTATTATGTATCAGTGACTAGTCTAGGCATGGAAAAGACAATGATGAAAAAAAGTCCTCACTCTTATGGCACTTGTGTTGTGTGAAAGCTGAAACAGAAAACATAAAGCTGGGTATCAAGAAACATGGGAGTCATTAGCATATAATGCTGATATCAGTCCAGCACTCGATAAGACCACCTAGGGAGGTGGCCCACAGGTGCAAAACCATGGGTACTTGTGGGAAGGACACAAGAAGACTAGAAATGAGTAGTCAGCAAGAGAACATATTCAACAGGCAAATGAATATGCTTCAGGAGGAGTGCAAAGTTCAAGGACTGTCAAAGCTCACACAACCAGAGAATTCCTAGTGGCTCAGGAGGAAACAGTCTTATCATGAAGAAGGGGTGGGGTGAGAAAACCAAATACCTATTAACCAGAAATTCCCTTGTAAGACAAACCCCTGTAAAACTTCCTTTTTTGGGGGGAGGGGAGACAAGGTTTCTCTGTAGCTTTGGTGCCATCCAAACTAGCTCTTGTAGACCAGGCTGGCCTTGAATTAACAGAGCTCTGCCTGCCTCTGCCTCCCTAATCCTGGGACTAAAGGCCTGTGCCACCACCACTGCCCGGTCCTGTAAATCTTTCTTAAAGTCATTTCAAGTGTGTGACATCCTCTAGCTGACGACCATGTGAAGACAGACACTAAAAAGAAATACTCAGAATTGAGTATAATAAAGGGTTATTTATTTAGGGGTAGACTCACAGATCACAGTCCTCTGCTCAAACTGGAAACAGCAACTGAATCCCGGAGATGGAAGAGAGGGCTACTGTGAACTTATATGGGCCTATATAGTTTAAGAGGCTACGCCCAAGTGGGCGGTAACTTAAAGGCTACTGGCTGTAGGAATTCCTACAGCATCTCCTCCTTTTGTTTAAATAAGAAAGTTCTAAGCTTAATTCAAAATTATATACAATAAGAACAAATATCAGGTATAAAAATTAGAATTACAACCNTAAAGGGTTATTTATTTAGGGGTAGACTCACAGATCACAGTCCTCTGCTCAAACTGGAAACAGCAACTGAATCCCGGAGATGGAAGAGAGGGCTACTGTGAACTTATATGGGCCTATATAGTTTAAGAGGCTACGCCCAAGTGGGCGGTAACTTAAAGGCTACTGGCTGTAGGAATTCCTACAGCATCTCCTCCTTTTGTTTAAATAAGAAAGTTCTAAGCTTAATTCAAAATTATATACAATAAGAACAAATATCAGGTATAAAAATTAGAATTACAACCAGCACAAACAATATCAAGCAAGAAACATGTGATAAATGCTTTAATAATTATCCTAAGGAGTTTAAGTCTTGTATTCTAAATAACTTGGCAAAGTCATGAGAGCAAAGTAACTACAACTATCTAGTCTTCAACCCCATTGAAAACCAGAGAAGGGAAATAATATTAACTTGAGTAAGCAGGACGTGCAATTAAGCAACTTCCAAAATGTCCAACAAATGAGGACAAAGACCTCAAAATGTAAACAATGTATAAGTATCTTGATCAGAAGGTGTGGTAGTAATTCCTACAGCCAGTAGCCTTTAAGTTGCCTGCCTACTTGCCTCTTATACTATAAATGCTGATGTAGGCGCAGTTGGCCTCTCTTTCTTCTGTGGGGATTTGGTTGCTGTTTCCCATTTGATCAGAGGACTGTGATCTGTGAGGCTACACCTAAATAACCCTTTATTATGCTTAATTCTGAGCTAGTGTGGGATTTCTTTTTAGAGTCTGCCTCCAACCAAGTGTCATTCAGAGTAAATAAGAAGTCTGAAGAATACTGTTAATGACTGAAGACATTAGACTGTGACTAGAGCAAGGCCGTTTCTGTCCACGAAGGACAAGGTTAATATGAAACAAAAAGACACTTGATGAGGATAAAATAAATTATGAGGATTAAAAAAAATTAACTCTATGGGTGAAACAACCAATTACCTGATTTATTTTTTTAACATTATTTCTTTTTTTTTTAACACCAAATACTTAGCCAGTAACAAAAAGTCAATAAAAAAAATCAAGGTTTTCTCCAGTGCCCACCTGAAGCTAATGCTATCTGTTCCATGTAAAAGTCCCCTCAAACACCATGCCGCTGTGGGTGTCACTTTGTTTTCAATCCTGAGAATCATACTCACTTTAATATAAAATTTACCCTTAAAACAACATGATTTTCACTAACATGTCATTAGTTCTTTCTTTGTTTTGAATCCCAAGGATCAAGTTTCCTGATCATTTTACTTATTGTCACAAAAACCAAGATTTAAAATTATTATTGGGTATTTAGGATAAGCAAATAGTAAAACCTTCATATTTTAGTAAGTAAAGCATTCTAAAAACTTGTGGTTTTACTATGAAGGTATGGCCCCTGGGACATTGCTGAGACTATAAACTCAAAGAATCAAGATATCTGTCACCGTCTTGTGGCAAGTGCACAAACTGCATATTCTCAGAACAGATGTCATAAACTATTGTTTGAAAGGAGAAAATTGGGAGCTGGGTGAGGGGGCAGGAGAAGGGAGGGCAGAAGATGAGGGGGAGGAGACCATGAGGGAATGGGATGGTAGAGATGGGGAAAGGACAAGAGGGTGAGAAAAGAGATGTCTTGATTGAGGGAGCCATTATGGGGCTAACGAGAAAGCTGGCACTAAGAAAATTCCCAGGAATCTACAAGGATGACCCCAGCTAAGACCCTAAGCAATAGTGGAAAGGGTGCCTGAGTTGGCCTTCTCCTGTGATCAGATTGATGACTATCTTAATTGTCACCATAGAACCTTCATCCAGCAACTGAAGGAAGCAGATGCAGAAAACCACAGCTAAGCCCTGGGCCGAGATCCCAGAATCCAGTTGAAGAGAGTTGCGATAATATGAGCAAAGTGGTTAAGACCATGATGGGGACACTCACAGAAACACCCGACCTGAGCTAGTGGGAGCTGACAGTTGGGGAGTCTGCAGAGGACCAAACTAGGCCTTCTAAATGTCGGTGATAGTTGTATGGCTGGGGCAGTCTGTGGGGCCACTGGCAGTGGGACAAGAACTTATCCCAAGTGATTGAACTGGATTTTTGGAGCTCATTTTCTAAGGAGGGATACGTTCACATCCAGAATTTTCACTCTTAGAAATAAGAGAACTATAACATAATGACTCTTCATGGATTCTTACAGAAAATCCTCTAAGTGTCATAGCTCAACAGTGTCATACATATGAAGTAAAAATCAGGTTGAGCACTTATTTTAGAAAAAGATAAATGTATTATTAAATTCATTTTTGCATTCAATTTTCAAATTTTCTGTTATTTGCCATCATTAAACCGTTACATTATCAATGAAATTTTAGGGTCCTGTTAGACAATATTAAGAGAACTTAAAAATATTAGAAAGGACAATATGATGGAAATTACACTGAATGAGCAGTTCAGGAAGGTAGGTTATCTAATCACACTGCATACATTATTACTAGTAATGCCAAGAGAGGAAGAAAAAAATAGTGATAGAGTTCTTGAGGAATATTCCATAAGATACTACAAATAACAAGAGACAATGCTTTTGCTTTCAATGCTGTCTACCTCTCAAGGTTTTTAGAGACATAATATTTTCTGTCTTATTAAAATTAGTAGACATAATTCTAGAAGATGAATTTTAAAAAACTTTAAAATGTTTTAAAAATGATCTTACAATAATGCTCAAATTTTGGTATTGGCCTGGGAGCTTATCTTCACGTATGCACAGTTGTTTAAATTGTAGGACAGGAATCATCTAATTCTTCAAAGCCTTCACAGTGATAACAACATGGGTCAATAAAGTTACCGTTGCTGAGTTTCTTCATTCAATTTAATTCCTATTGACTGTATATTTCTACTTTGTGAATAGAATTTTGGGTATTTTTGATATCACAGGCCCCTACAACAAGCAGCAAATGGTCAGGTCTAAACTATACAGTTCATAATTCCAGAATCTCAATTACTATTTTAGGAATGTAATATTATTATTCACAGTTGTCCTTCAGATTAGCCCACTGGAATCATATTCCTAAAGCACTTATTATTTTTCCAAACTCTATAATTTTGAAGTAACTAACTGCAGAATAGTAGAGAAACTGTGGTCAAGTTGTAATGCATGAGAGAATAATAAAAATTTAAAAAAACCTGAAAAATCAGACTCAAACATTTTTTCTCACATTACAACATAGGTACACACATACAAGAGAAATTGTTATTTTTTCTTCTATAACAGTAATTTAAGAAAAGAGTAATAGAAGCCTGGCAGTGGTGGCACACGTCTTTAATCCCAGCACTCAGGAGGCAGAGGCAGGTGGATCTCTGTGTGTTTGAGGTCAACTTGATCTACAGAGCAAGTTCTAGGACAGTCAAGGACTACACACAGAAACCTTGTCTTGAAAAATAAAACTAAACAAATAAATAGAAAAGAGTAATAGCATAATATCTAGAATGACCTTGTAAGAAGCTTTTACTGATTGTTTGTGGGTTTTACATTTTGCAGTTCGAACCTACTTATTGCCCCATCTCCTCACATCTGCCTGCACCCTTGTAACCTCCCCAACAAATCAAAACCAAATTTAAAAGAAAAACCCCAAATTAAACAAAACAAAACAAAACAAAAACAAAAAGAGAAGAATCTTGCTGTGGAAGCTGTAGTGTGGTCCTTGAGTCAACACAGTGCACCCTTTAGTCCATTCATCTTTACTTGCAAGTGTTCATTATCATGAGTCAACTAAAATAAAATAATTCTGTCATGGAAGAAGTTAGCAAAATGTCTCTTATGGAACCATGAGGGCTTGGGTTTAGATGCCCACCTGTGGTACATATCTCAGAGCTTGCTTCTGCTGTGGCTTTGCATGTTGGCCGCTGCCATTTTTCTCTAGTATCTGGCATGGTGTGAATCATGCAATGTGACTGACTCATGGAAATACCCTGTTCTACTGGGCATTTTTACCTTTGGATTATTATAAAGATGATTTTCTCTTAAGTTGCACTATTGAACTGGAGCAATGATTTCATACAATAATAATGCTAGCTTAAATAGGATTTTTGATGACTGAGGGCCCTTAATATGTATAGTAAGGGATTATCATAGAGGTTGGCTTAGTGGGAAAACTGATATAGGTAAAAGCAAGATATGACGCTGTCACTGCCCCAATACAGCAGGGGCTGCAGAGGACAGAAAATAAGAACAAGGAAATATCACAGTTAGTTTCTCTTGAGGAGCCTTGTAGACTGTGGCTTAGGTTAATGATTAAGAAAAGCAACTGAGTCCTAGAAGCTCAACTAGTTCAAGTTCTTTTAATGTTAATGTTGAAAGATGTGTTCACTGCTTTCGGTGTGCATCATAGCTCAAATAAAGCTTTAAATAATGAATTAAGGTTAGGTAAAGATGTTTTTGCTAATGGCTTTAAGGCAGGAAATCTTGAAAAATAATTTTAAAAGGCACGATGGCTGAGTAAGGGACTCGTTGAGGTCAGGGAACAAAATCAGTGGCAGCCTGGCTATTATTGGATGATGTGCCTTTCTTGCTAGGATGTGCTTGTGATCAAGGGTGATGATGAATTCCTTGTATCCATTTCTGCCCTCAGCTTCCTAAGATATGTTGATGAATGGATATGCATCCTGAGGATTTAAAGTAGCTGACTAATTGTTTTTCATGTATAAAAGTTCAGAGTTGTGATTCCTTTAAGATTTCTTATAAGATTACCCTTTGAGATAAATAGTAAAGTGATTGATCCTTTCATTGTAACTGTAAAATGCAGCTTGCCAGCAAAAGGACCTGCTGAGAAAAATGTCTTGCTTGCTTACACTCTGTTAAATCAATAACAAGTTGATTGGGTATGAATGTATTTGGGTTCTTGGGACAACTTGTTTTTCACCTGTAATGCGAAAACTGTTTAATCGTGTATGGGATATGGAAAACATGCTGTTTTTTAACTTGCATTCATTGTAATCATTCACTTGAAGTAGAATGCAACCACATTGTAACTTTTATACTGCTTGAAAGATTTTGCTGGGATATAAGCTGTAATGGGAAAAATAAAGTTAGAAAGAAGACATCAAGAGAGAGAAGAGGGATACATCTGGATTGACAAAAAATGAGGGTAGAGAAAGGAGATAGAGAGACTCTAAACATGTCTGTGTGTTTCCCCTTTTCACCCCACCAGTCCCAGGGAGTTAACTTTAGCCTTCTTCTCCAGCGACAGAGAGTTAAGATTAGTCCCTCTGTCCAGATCCAGAGAGTTAAGTTTAGACCCCCTCTCCAGCCCAAGAGAATTATGTTTGCCCCCTCTCCAGCCCAAGAGAATTATGTTTGGCCCCCTCTCCAGCCCCAGAGGGTTAAGTTTGCCCCCCTCTCCAGTCCAAGAGAATTAAGTTTTGCCCCCCTCTCCAGCCCCAGAGAGTTAAGTTTGCCCCCCTCTCCAGCCCCAGAGAGTTAAGTTTGCCCCCCCTCTCCAGCCCCAGAGTTAAGTTTGCCCCCCTTTCTAGCCCCAGAGAGTTAAGTTTGCCCCCCTCTCCAGCCCCAGAGAGTTAAGTTTGC
>LOJH01055427.1:0-11521 GCA_001685095.1 Ellobius talpinus | reverse complement strand
GCCTGGCCAATCAGTGTTTATTGAAAACATGATTGACAGAATACAGACAATTCTGCACCATGAAGGTACTGAGCCACATGGCTAACATAGATTAAAAAATAATGGGTTAATATAAGCTACAAGAGCTAATAAGTAGCCTGAGCAAATGGGCCAATAAGTTTTATAACATATGGAGATCTCTGAGTGATTTTCTTTGGGACATGCCGGCTGTGGGGTACTGGGCGGGACAGAAACCCCAACAAGCCGGCCCCTCGTGTTACAAGGGGGTTAGTTAAATTCCTTAGAGCCTCTTATATAAGGTCAAGATAAACCCATGCCAGTAGCAGTCACCACATCTCTAGCATCTACACTGATACAGCCATGCTACTTTATTCTTGCAAATATTATCATTAATCTTTACAGCAGCACTATGGGTAGGTCATTCAAATACCCATTTGAATTGAGAGCTCATAAGCAGAACGTTTTTACAGTGTCCACCTCTGTAAATGAACCAGTGATCTCGTCAAGAATGATAGCTATAGTTGCTTTTTAAAAATGTTAAAGATATTGCCCATTCTAGTCTCAGACTCATTAGCTTAAGTGGTTTCCCACCTCAGCCCCCTGATTGCAGAGACAACCAAGTCCAGGTTACAGTTGTTTATAACCAGTCATTTCAACTGAGTCAGTTTAAGCCTATAAAGAAGAAACATATTTGGGGCATACAAAATTCAGATTTATCTCACCAGGATAAGTCGCACTAAGCATCATGTCATATTGTAGGGGTTTTCTTTGCATTTTGAGATTTTAGGTTCTCTAAATACTGGTAATATGTATAAAGGCATCCCGTTCTTAGTGGGATAATAGTTCTGAATTATACTTTAAAACCATTTACGTTCTTTTCTGGAAGCATGATGCTTTGTTTCCTCAAGGGCTTATTTTATCAGTGTATATGAGTTTGTATAAATTTCCTGTTGAGCCTTCTCAGGGCTGAGTTCCCCAGCTGTTTGGCTGATCTTCCACTATTGGTCTGGGTGTTTCTTAAGCAACACAATAAACATCCTAGATTTGTGTCATAGCTTCTTCTCCATCAATTATATTCCTTCAATATAGTAAGTATATAGATTATTTTGTTACCTTTTACAAACTGGCTTTTCTCTCTTTTTTTACATTTTTTTAAATTTTATTTTTTTTAAGTTTCATTTTACATTCCATCAACAGTTCTCCCCCCAGCCTCCTGTTCCCCCCACCCCTCCCAGGAAATCCCCCATCCACTCCTCCCATTACGAGTAAGGGCTCCCATGGGAAGCCAACAAAATTCAGCACATTAAGTTGAGGCAGGACCAAGCCCCTCCCTGCTCCATTAAGGATATATTATGCTACATTAAGCAGAGCATTCCACCGTAAGAAATTGGCTCCAACAAGCTAGCTCACGCACTAGGGTTAGATTCTGGTCCTACTGCCGGGTACCTCACAGAGACTCCAAGCTTCACCACTGTCTCCCACATATAGAGGGCCTAGTGTAGTCTCATGGAGGCTCCACAGCTATCGGTCTAGAGTTCATGAGTTTCCACGAGTTTGATTCAGCTGTCTCTGTAGATTTCCCCATCATGCTCTTGACCTCCCTTGTTCATATAACCCCTCCTACCTCTCTTCAACTGGATTCCCGGAGCTCTGTTTCCCGGTGCTTGGTTGTGGATCTCTGCATCTGGTTCCGTCAGCATCAAACTGGCATTTTTCTAATGATGATATCTTAACATCTTAACTAATGATTTATACATTTCCACATCTAACATTTCAACTCACATATAATTTCATTAAACTAATTGTAGTAAAGGAATGTTACTATATAATTTATAATCATACCATACCAATAGATGTAATTATTTAGTAATATAGATTCAGCAAGATCTGCTACTTAATATTTATTTTTGCCTGTCTATGCATTTATTTGTAATTACTAAGAGGTAATTTACCTAGGAATATTATAACTTAAAAATACATAGAGAAAATATTGAAGTCTGATATATTTTTCTTAGTTCTGTGTCTATCGAAGAGCAACAAGCATAGCAGACACTATTTAAAACCATATTGTTCACTGAGATATATAGGAACTATTTACTATTTTAGCATAATATCTATTAGATAAGTCTACATTGAAATTTCCCAGAAAGTGTCAGGATGTTGTACTTAGAGTTGTACTAGCCGTTAAGAATGCTGAAATGAATGTCCATTGAGTATGTACAACAACTCGCCTTTTGGTTTGGCCTACATATATAAAGTATTGACTTCTTTGAAATTCTGCAAATCAAATTAAACATAGTCCTTAGCCAAATGTAATCATCTTTTCATATGCCTTCTTAAAGTGCCCTACACACTTTATCTGCAAATATGAACAGCAGCATTGATACCACGGCTGGTCTTCACACCAGCTTCTCGATTCGCTCCAGCATGGGACTTCATCACTGCTAAATCGAGCACAGTCTTACAGCTTGTGACGCTCTTCCCCATATACACCAGCTTTGTCTTAACAACAACCAGAAATGGAGGACCTGTAGACAGAGAGTTTGTTGTTTCTGCTTACCCAACATCCCAAGGGTATTACTGTCTGGGGAGTCTACAGAGATAAAATGGGTCAAAGGGAGGGCTCCACCTTTAGCTTAGGTGGAGGAATTGAGGCAATGGAGCATACACAGTATTATAAAAGACAATATGCTAGATTGGTTTATACAGTCAGAGACTAGCTCATCTATAGGCTGGGGATGCAGAAAAGCAGTAGCTGATGAGTCCAAGAAGTTAAAAGCTTCAGAACAAGGGGAGCAGCAACAATCCCAGCTCTTAGGTAAAGGCCTTAGGAGCAACTCGTGGGGTGGACATCGAAAGTTCGATGATTCTGGAGTTTAATGTCTACGGGTGACAGCAACAGCCATGTGGGAACTCACCCCAGGAAGCCTCGGAGCCACGTGTCCTTCTGGCTTCCTCTTTTTCCTACTTTTGTTTCCCTGAGCCCCAAGCTTACTGATCAGAGACGCCCACATTCAGGGTGAGTCTTCCCATCAGTCGTTCATAAGGCAATCACCCCACCCTGATCTACAAGTCGTCTTTTATTCCATTCCAGTTGGTAATCATCACCACCACCCCTTCTGAAATCTAAGTAGAGCAGACCTTTTGTCTGCCTTGACAGCTGACTCTACCCCCCATGGTTGAGTCTCAGCCAATAGCAACCCCGCTGGGTGTGTTCACTGGACTTGAGCAAATCAAAGCTGCTGAGCAGAGTCTGGAATTCATTCCCTTGGAAGCAATTTGTGCAGATTCTACTGCTGGACAGAGAAAGCACCTATCACAGGTCGTTTGGTAGAGGCTTTCAGTCCCAGCACCTTGAATGGGGCAGGTACAGTCGGGAGTTGAGACTAGGCTTAACCATGCAGTGAGAAGAATCCAGCCACAGACCCCACCTTTAAACAAAGTCAACGCTTGTCCTGTCCTGACTCCTGACTCCTTTGTCTCCACTCACTTTCCAAACACTTTTTGAACACTCCCCTAGCTTTTTAACTTGCTCACACTCATCACATTCTAACTTAAGTGGAAAAGGTTTGGTTGCTTACAAGCTGTAACGGAAGGGACCTTAGCAGTCACGGCTCTTCCCTATCTACACATAGAGGAATTGAACCATATTGAGGTTAACGAATTTGCTTCCGTTACCGTGATCCAGAAAGACTCATCTAGATGCTATGACTCTGAGAGCTGTTTCTTCACAGCAGGCTGCTCCCCTAGATGATCTCAGTAATGTCTGCAGCCGTCCCTTCTGTCTTCTTACCAGACTTGGTCCTGTTGTCCGTTCCAATGCTTGCCCACTTGATGCCAGATTTGGTCTTCCGTACCAGATTACTAAGCATTTTGTAAGATAAAGATCTTAGGGTAATCGTCACAGTTTCTCATGCATGCATTGATATGTTTGGGTGCACAGTCAGTACTAATAAAGACCTTAATAATGGAATACAGGAGCCCATCAACTACTCAACTAACTGAATACACCAACATTGGTGTGAAATGGGAGCTAACATTTGAAAATGATTTCTCAAAGTCGCACATTCTTTGCCAATCATATTTTGAACATTTTAAATAAATGATTTGCCTTGAATATGCAAAGGCAAACATACAATTCCGTTATTTAACAGGCATTTAATGCATGTCTTATATGCCAGCATCTTATTAAAGAGATAAGTACAATTTTAAGGAGATAAAATTGGGTGTGGATATAAATCAAGCACATTTATTATGCATGTATAAATATTAAATAGCATGTTAAAATATAAAACATGTAAGCATCAAACAAACAAAAAAATAAGGATTTGTTTCTATCTTAATGAACTCTCCTAGACCCAGGAGGAAGGGAAATTATCCCACAGCTCAGATACTCTAGTTATGAGAAAAGGGCAATGGTAATCTAAAGAATAAGGAGAGGAGCAAGTCACTGCCCACAGCTCCAGGAGCCACGGCCCTGGCACGGAGGATACCAGTCAGAGCCCTCCGCAAGCGAGAGGAAAACTAAGCATCCTTTGCCTTTCCAGATTGATACAGGATTTGAAAATAAAAACAGAACCAAAGATTACCTTCCTTTACTCCTTAGGATTAGCATTCTTTTTTTAAAGGCCTAGATAGCTTTGAAGGCTTAGTGTGAAGTTAGCTTAAATAGATTTGAAATTAACCATTTGCCATCTGAAAATTATGCGCACAGCTCCAGCTTGAAAGGTCAATACATTAAAAAATTCAACGGTGATAGTAGCATCGGCCTTTATCATATGCCTTAAAGCACAGTAAAATAGAAATAGAGATATATGATATGTGCTTATAAAACCATATATGTGAAATGTGTTAATTGATGGATACGTATAATACAAATTGATATTTCCACTCTTTAAGACCCCCACGCATGGGAAGAGAAAGCGCTAACTCCAGAATGTCTGGGTACCTTTCATAGATAATTACTATGGCACCCCGAAGCCTCCAGCTGAACCGGCACCATTAGGATTAAATGTGACAGACCAGACACTTCCAGGAGCTACTCCGGGTGCTGAAGGGAAACGGAAGAGAAATAAATCAGTGAGCAACATGGAGAAAGCAAGTATGGAACCTCCAGAGGAGGAGGAGGAAGAAAGGCCTGTGGTCAATGGGAATGGCGTAGTCATAACACCAGGTCAGTCTCTATATTCTTCATGAGATTATCAGCTTTTTGTTTCATATATAATGTGGTTTGTTTGTATGTGTGCACACGTATGTATGTGCTTGCATGTGTGTGCTTTCACTCACGAGTGGTTAAGGGTTACAGTTGCACATGTTTGCCTGTATGGAGATCCTAGGCCAATATTGATGATTTTCTTTATTGCTCTTCATCTTATTCTTTGAGCTGAAGTCTCTCACTTAGACGTCACTGATTTGGATAACCTAGCAGCTCAGAGAACCCCACCAGATCCTCCTGTCTCTATTTCCCCAAGTGTTGGGTTACAGATGCATGACGCCACCCAAGTTTTACACAGGGGCTGGGGTTCCCAGGTCACTCTGCTTCTCCAGCAGCATCTTCTCAGCTTCCATTTGGTGCTCTAGGTTTGTGTGTGTGTGTGTGTGTGAATGTATATTCAAGCACATGTGCACAATTATATTTAGAAAGAGAAAGTTATGGTATCAAATAGCAAAGACATGATTCTTTATTACTGTTGGATTGGGGGGGTGCAAGGAATATTGCCCAAGACCTTATGCATGCTAGGCAAGGACCCCCACCACTGAACTACAACTGAACTACATTCCTAGGCCATAGAATATAATCCCATATTCAAATCATTAGTTCGAATTTTGGAGTTTCCGTTCAACATCC
Organism: Ellobius talpinus; assembly: GCA_001685095.1. Taxonomy (NCBI): domain Eukaryota; kingdom Metazoa; phylum Chordata; class Mammalia; order Rodentia; family Cricetidae; genus Ellobius; species Ellobius talpinus. Next base: position 5,673 of record LOJH01055427.1, on the reverse strand, counting down.
TAAATTTGCAAAGAGAAAGTAGTTCATTTTGGTAAAGCTTATAAGCAGCCAAATTAGGTCTGTTGTTTGTAAACATATGGGATATAGTTTTAAGAGTATAACTAGTTTTTACCCAGAGATACATCCCAAGTGTGATTTTACTCTTGTGTCCTTCTTAACACAGTCAAGTTGACCATCAAAGTCATCATTGGCCCATTTATCAGCAAATCCTTCAGGTTCCTAGTCTTTGTGTTCTCATCGGTTGCAGCAACCATCTAGAGTCTTTCAGATCGGTACTGTCTTGACTATAATTTTTCATTATCATTTTATATTATCCAATGTCTTTAAAATACTATATTTCCAAGTTTTAATCTATACTCTTATTATTTCTTTGGTTCTTTGTTAAGTTTATTTTGTTTGCTTGCTTGCTTGGTATGTTTCTTTGTTTTGGAGAAAGGGTATCACTACATAGCCCAGGCTGGTCTGGAGCTCACTATGAGTCCCAGGAAAACCTCAAACTCACAGTCACTCTCCTCATCTGCCTAGTACTAGGATTCTATGTGAGTCTCTATGCCTGGCTTCATCTTCTAGCCTTTTTATAATATAAGGAAAAGTACACAAAAGTCTATTTTCAAATACATATTTTTATAGAGGAAAGCATCTAATCTTCCAAACTTTGAAAATTCCAAAATAGATAGAAAGTTAATAGATAAGTAGTTATCACCTAACAATTGAATTCCTCAGAAAAGTGAAGTTCTGTAAACTTAGTAGATGGATGTCTTGGACTTCTTTTCTCACGTGAGTTATCTGCTAAAGTTTTCCGGAAAGTGATTCACTATTATCTGCTGGCTTCCTCTCAGCAGCTATGAGTTTGTCCGGGGCAAAGACTCAGAAATGCACATATATCTTAAAGGCTCTCTGTTCAGACCCACACAATGCCTGGAGGAGTGTCCCATGAGCACTCCCCAACAAAGGGAATACAGTATGTGGGCACAGAGCTGCCTTCTCCAGGCTCCCAAGCCCGCAATTAGTGCGGATAAACTGCACCTCCCGGAGAGCAAACAGAGTGTCCCTTATGTGATCTCTGAGTGTCCTCGGCAATGATCTCAGTTCACCGTTGGGGACCTGTACCCCAGTGACGGGCTGCTTGGCACGCTGGCTGTGCATGCACCATCAGTCCTGGTACTGTGAATGAGTCCCTGTCACTCTCTGAAGAATAATGTCCTCCGTAGTGAATCTCGCTGTTTTCCTGTGAATAATGCCCCACTCTGAAACCACCACAGTGCCTGTCCCCTGCTTATTTTTATGTGAGTTCACAGAGGCTGTGGATTGTGTGTGCACTCAGATCTTTCTCTGTTTTTTTTCCTTTTGTTTTTGTTTCCTGGCGTGACTTAATTTTATGGTTTGATCCCAAGGACTATACTTGGTTTTCTCTCATTTTGTCTGGGGGAAGTGGGAGGGGGGAGATGGGTAAAATTCTAGGACTATTTCAAACTAATTCTCTAAAGTCTAACATTCCATGTAGAAAGGATGTCCCATCTTGAAAGGATTACGTGAAAATTCAAACTGGTCTACCATAAAGGGCTGGAAAGTCCAGATGTAACTGCAAATCAACAGGAGAGCCACTTAAGAGTTAGTTCTGAACCACACAGTGAGAGCGCACACACTGTAAGTGTGTGAATTTGTGACAGCCTTCAGAAGCATCCCTTTAAATCAAAGCAGACCCGCTGTTCAAACTACGTGAAAGCAAGGTCTTTATGAGATCTCTTCGGACCCTCACATGGATTTGGGGTTTTCAAGGCCACACTCAGCCTCTGCGCAGGATTTTGGGGCTTCTCAGAAGGCTGATGCGATTTGTATATGACAAGCATTTGCTACATGAATGGGGAAGGCAAGACAAGAGCCAGCAGAGGAACACCAGAGTTGCTTAGATCCTAAACCGTTCCTAATCCCTAGGAACCTTTTCCCTTTACCCTGGTATTTACCTCTCTGTCTGTTTCTTGTGCCCTACTGACACTTGGACTGACACCCACCTACTTTGTCATCCATGAGGGCTCTACACGTAGCTGACCGCTGACCTTTCTCTCAGAGGAGGAAGGTCTCTGGATAAAGCCTGCCTAAGAGCCAGCCCCGTGGCTGGAGGGACCACTTTGCCTTTTTCTCATTTTTCTTCCTCTTGTGCTCATCAAAAAAAATACCTCTATTCTGTTGTGAGCTTACAGAGAGGCCCTCCAGTTATCGAAGCAGAGACTGCATTTAGAGCCTTCTGCTCTGTCTTCCAGCCCTTTGGAACTTCAGGTTTCAACTAAAACTATTGTGATCTCTCTGCCCCTCCAAATTTTAAAGGCAAGCTCTAAGATGTGTTACAAATGCAAATCTTATGTTTTGTTTCATATCTTACTATGGCTCTTGGGTATGTTCAATATGTGTATTAACTTCCATCACCACAAGTTTGCTGAGGGTTCAGGGACTTGTTCCTGAGTGATAAATGTCTTTAGAATTCATTACATTATAAAACTCACAAAGCAAGCACAATTTCACAACCATGAGGACTATTATTCCCGTTATTCCATTCTGCCTTCATTAAAGTGTTAAAAATGAAATACTGTAGAAGGAATAAATTTATTAATTAAGGCAGCTCTCCTCCCCGATAATGGAACATAATTTCCTCTACTAATATTCTCTAGTGATTCTTTTCCATTTAGTTTTATATATTCCGGGAGATACTTTTCCTTGTCGTTTTCCACTTACAAACCTTGAATATTCCATCTCCATAATATCTACACTATTCTAGCATTGTGTACAATTGTGGATTTCAGATAAAGTTGCAATACAATTTTGAGGCATTAAATCTCCTTTCTCAATAATTCACAGTTCCCTGGCTGGCCTCCTGAGTAGATGAGTCACAATTTGCTTTTAAATGATAGGAAATAATTTCTTTACAGAATTGGTGGTTTTTTCTTCCTCAATTGACATAGCATTCTACAAATATAGAAGCACACTAAACCATGACAGTAACTCACCCTTGTTCTAGCATGATATAGTTTGTGTTTTCAACGTGGCCTCAAATAATAAAGGGAAATACCTGTCAGCAGCTCAAAAGTATTGATTTGTCTAACTACTTAGGATACATGCACTCTCACATACACACACATACAAGCATGCATGTGTGCGTACATGCTCCTCACATGGATAAGGACCAGTACTCTAGTATCCCGAGTTTTGAAGAATTTAAGATACTTCTTTCAGAAATCATAACTCCTTCTGAATCATTCCACCATCAAAACCAACTAAATCTTAGTAATCAATATGCAAAGCAAAGTTCCTGAGGTATCGGAAACAATAGCCACCTTCGCTACCTGGATCCCTGCAGCGCTGAGGGCAGCAATGAAGAAACTGCTTTGCTGGTTTTCTTCCTTGTAGTTTAGGGTTCTGTACCATGTGCATGTTTGCCCACATCAAAAAAGCAATCTTGTTATGGCAAGCGTAAATATTCACAATCCATACAGCCTACAGGCATTGTAGTGCCCATAATTCTCTAGATTTTAGGAGTTTGGGAGGAAACTGAGCAGAAATCTACCGTCCTAAATTCTCTTGATCAACTGGTTATATAGAAATCAGGAGGCCTCTACATGACCACTTTGTACCTGAATAGTTCCCTCCACATTTCTCAATGTATGACTATGGTAAAAGATAGTTAGATATGCTTTTAAGCATCAAGTTATAATATAAATAAGATAAATACTCAATGATCATATGTGCTTATTAGAAACCAATTGTAGTAATACCTGCTGCTTGTTCAACTGTCACCCCTGATGTGTTTGTTCGTGCGCAGGAATTTATGATTCCTGTACTCATTGAGTACTTCAGCATTGAGCACAAATGCAGGCATATACAGTTCCAGTACTAATTGAGGATTTCAGCATTCAGCACGGATACAGGAGTGTGCCTCCAATTCTAATTGAGTCTGCTTACCACAACACAAAGTAAAACATTGGATCAACATAATGAACATATTTTCTAATGGGATTGTTAGGTTTCCAAAGAGCTAGAGACCTCTTCAAACCCCACAGTGTCCACCACTGTGGCCAGTTCCATCAAGGACCAGAAACCATGGTGGAAGAAGCCAGTACCAGGGAAACTAGTAGCATAGAAGGCTCCAGCGGTGACCTGGGAAAGCAAACCTTTGCTGAAATAAGACCTGGGAACCTGTGCCTCTGGTTCTAGTGTCTGGATTCTCAAAGGTGCTAATGTAACAGCGAGTTCATAGCTCAGAACTACCACTGGAGCCCAAGGCAAATGGGAGAAAAAATAGATAGAGATGACCTTAGGGAAAATGTGTAGTTCCTCAGGATGATGTTTTCTCCTTTAGTTAATCCTGTTATATATCAATTGGACCGGACACTGGGAGGGGCTCAATTTATAAAAAATAGCTTTACTATTACTTTACACACATCTTTTAAAACTCCCTAAAGAACTAAAACTCTTAGAAAATTACCCATATCTTGATTTTGTAGGTCAAAATCATTTGGATTGGGATAGACTGACTCAATTTAACAACCCAAGATAGCTGAGCGTCCTAAGCAGTAACACTCAGTGTAAAGATAGACAGCATTTACCGCACATCAAATGCATTCCAGTAGCATTCCGTTCTAAGGATTTCCTAGACAGGCGCAGTTCATCCTTACAGACGGACAAGGTTACTGCCTCCCATGCACACATGTTCAACATCACACATTGAAAGAAAGATTGAAACCCACGTCACCTGACACAGTTCCTACGCAGCAGTCAAGCTGCTGCTTTTTGTGAGGAATGTTCGTTCCTCTGTCGGAACCACAAAAAAGAAAATAACTTCTAAAATCCAAGTGGTTCTCCCTTCTTATAAACTAGAAGCCTATTCCTTTTTCAAATATTCAACACCTATGTTTTCTTACAAAGGAATGATATGAAGGTGAGGAGAAAATACTGAATTTATTCAAATTTGTCACATAGCTGTAGAAATGCAAAGCAGTTTTTCTATGGAGGGAAATAAATTTGGAAATGTATATGGTTGTTGGTTTCAAAACATAAAATCAACCATTTCCTCTCAGACTTAGACACCTTCCCACTCTCCCTGATTTAACAATGCAGCACTTACAGATGCTTTGCATAATGAAACACACTGTGTCACCTGTGATCGTTATTCTCGGTTGTCAATTTCGTTACCTCTGGAATTAGCTAAAAAACAAATGACTGGACACATAGGAGAATTTCTGTTTTCTTAATTAAATCATCTGAAGTGGGAGGACCCACTTGTAATCCAGATTTTTGAGGAGGGATGATCCACCTTTAACCCTGATCTTTTGAGGTGGGACAGTCCACCTTTAATCAGGGCCACACCTTCTGCTAGCAGCCTGTGTAAAAGACGTGGAAGAAGGAAGCCTGCTCTCTCTTTGCCTTCTTGCTCACACTCTCTCTAGCAAGTCCATTCCTTCACTTGCATTAGAAACTACTTTGTTGGGATTCCATTGTATCCCAAAGACCAGTAGAAATATCCAGCCTCATGAACTGAACAACTACTGGATTCTTGGATCTCCTGTGGGCAGGTAGTAATTATTGGACTACCTGAACCACAGCCTATAAGTCATTCTACTAAATCCCGTAGATAGATAGATAGATAGATAGATAGATAGATAGATAGATAGATGATTGATA
>LOJH01055426.1:0-11869 GCA_001685095.1 Ellobius talpinus | reverse complement strand
CCATGTGGTTGCTGGGAATTGAACTCAGGACCTTTGGAAGAACAGGCAATGATCCTAACCACTGAGCCATCTCTCCAGCCCCTCTTCATATTTTATTATATTTTGCATTTTTCTTTTGGGTTTGAATTAATGCCCCCACCATTTTTATTTTACAGTTGTGCTCATAAATAATGTAAGTCCTGATATAGGGAGGTGGACAAACTTTGAAAGGCATTTGAAATTGAGATGGTCATGGTGGCAAACACCTAAGCAGTATGACATATTACAATACCCCACTCTCAGAACAACAAAACATACAAAAAAGTTACTTAAAATTTTTGCAAGAGAAAACATAATTAACAAGCTCTTTTCTTTAAAACTGAGATTGAAATAAAAATTTACAAGTCATAATTAACACAAGCCAGCTTTGGATTATTTTAGAATGCCAACCAAGTTATGACTATAAATCCAAAACATGTTTGATTTTTATTTATAAATCACAAAAATATTAAAAAGCATTTATATGCAAAGTTGCATTCATAAAACTTGAGCTGTATAGTATTGACAAAATTTCTTTTATTGGGATTGCATGCTTAGACCCACCTGCTACATTTCTCAGCTTGCATATACAACTATTACAGAATTATGATTCCCTTGAAATATTAAATGATAGTCAACATTTATTCTTAAGAGTTATTATTACACATGAACAATTTTCCCAACTGGAATTTTACTTAAAAACAACTTAAAACTGAAAGTTTATGAAATGAAAATAATTTTATTTCTGTTTTATCTTGATAGACCAGATTTGAATATCATTGAGTCATTTGCTTAGCATTCAGTAAGAAGTTTGTATAATTACTTATTTTCTGATGTTTCTGTGGCTATATTACACTTATTTCTCCTTTTATTATCCTGTTGGCCAAGTTCATTTTCTTTTCTCTCATGTTTCAGAATGATTCTTGGGGAAAGCAATATTCCTACGCACTTTTCAAAGCCATGAGCCACATGCTCTGTATCGGCTATGGTGCACAAGCGCCCGTCAGCATGTCTGACCTCTGGATTACCATGCTAAGCATGATTGTTGGGGCCACCTGCTATGCAATGTTTGTTGGCCATGCCACAGCTTTGATTCAGTCTCTGGATTCTTCAAGGAGGCAGTATCAAGAAAAGGTATGTAACTTTCTTTCTCAAATATTCAACCAACTTTTTCTTAAAAAAAATATAATTGTGTTCAAGTTAACAAACCAATATCCCTCTGCTGAAACTGTGAGGAGCTGAAATATTTAAATGAAAGAGAGTCTGTTTTGATATTTTCAGATTCTGAATCGAGATTAATTTTCCAAGACCTTATTTTATTTGTCTTGAATTATATTGATATATGTGTATGTATATGTGTATGTCTGTATACCTGGTGATATAGCTCTGGTGGTAAAGTGTGGGCCTGGTATGCAGCAGTCCTAGCATAAGTCCCTAGCATGACAAATAACAGGCATGGTGCAACTGACTAGTCGTTTCAACATTTGAGAGTTGGAGTCATGAAAGTCAGGAAAATCAAGGTGTCATGCTCAGCTATATAGTGGGGTTGAGGCTAGCCTAGTCTGAAAATTTTAAATATACAAATTCTCATTCCTTAAAATATAATTATATCTCTAAAATGTATAAAGAAGGTATACACAATATCCCCATGGTCAAGGTTCAGATTCTATATTCCAAGAGTCAAATTTCAATTACTGGACTAATATATTATTAATCCCTCACTAATTCACACTACAAGAAACAGAAGTCTACAGAAAGGGCCAGTCAACTTTGCCCTTTTATCTGCCTGCCTTTTTATTTGTGTTATAAGAGTAAGTTACATTGTAATCCACAGAGCTAGCTGAGCACTGGCTGCCTTTATTGCTACAAAACTCATCACACTCCTCAGGGTTGTTTGAGACAGGGTTTCTAGGCCCTGTCTCTCCAGGAACTCAATGTGTAAACCAGACTGGGCTGGAATTCAGAGATCTGCCTACCTCTGCCTCAGCCTCCCTGCCTCCTGAGTGCTGGGATTAAAGCCTTGCACCATCCATGCCTGGCAATACTGTCTAGTATTAAAAGTTATGTTTACAGCTGCTAGCTTGTCTTCCTGTGCTCAGTGTGTTCATGGAAGTGACTGCCACGTTAAACTTCTCTTAAATGAGTAGAAGAGGACAAAACCAAGTTAAGCTATCATTTCCTTACATTTTATTATATTTTATTGTTTAAAACAATTTTAAAGAATTGATCATATTCTTCCCCTCCCTCAAGTCCTTCCAGATCTGCTCCCTTTCCCCTACTTGCCTACCCAACTATAAATTCTTCCTCTAAATCAGACAAAAAGTCAATACCAAAACAAAACCAAGAGGGGAGAACACTGTGGAGTCCATAATATGTTAATCAACAACTCATGAATCTGAGACCTGCTCTGGAGTGGTTGATATACCTAGCGACACTCCATTGAAAAGAACTAATTTTTTCTCTCCCAACAGGTACAAATGACAGTTCTGCTGTTTTTTTTAACTTTTACTCTAGTGGCTAAGTTTTCATTCATTCATTCATTCATTCATTCATTCATCTTTTTAAAATCACAAAATAAAATATAAGTTGAAGCAACCATCATGCTAAATTTGAACAAGACAAACCAACAGAAGGAAAAGTGCCCAATAAATGGCTCAAGAATCAGAAATTCACTCATTCACACACTCAGGAATCCCATAAAACCGCTCACCTGAAAGCCACCGTATAAGCAGAGGGCCTCATGTAGACCTATGCAGACCCTGGGCATGATGGTTCTTTTGCTAACCAGGAGTACCTGATTTTACCCTAGGTCCTTGTGCTAACTACTCTCAGGTTCTTGGTCACCCAGGCAATGCCAGTTTCCCTCTTGTGGGATGTGCCTTAAGTAAAATCAAATATCGGTTGTTTCTCACACAAGCTCTGTGCCACCATCAGCCTAACATATCTTGCAGGCAGTACACCATTATAGAAAAGTTCTTGGCTGGCTTGGTGTTTGCATTCCCCTTTTCATAGTGTGTAGAGAACCTTCCTGTAGCAAAGTCCCTGGAATTAGGTGTTCATACCTTGACACAGAACATTTCTGGAAATAATGATTAAGTGTTTATAGAGTAAGTGTGACTGGTACCAGGTTAGATTCAGTTATTCCAAAGATATGATTGTCACTCTAGTTGTTGCTTTATATACAGAAAGCCTTTGTTGCTATATATACAAAGTCTTTACCGTTATAACCCTGTAATAGGAGTAATGGAACAAAGATATTTGATTTTGCCCAGATGTAAGTACCATGACACCAACCAGCATAATCAGCAACTTGATATTTTGATGATGAAATCATGAGAGGTAAACTGTCAAATTTGCCTTGAGGTTTACTTTAAAAAATCAATTGTAAAGAACAAATAGAACAGTAAATAAAAGACTATATAAAGTTGTTTAGCTGAAAATCCTATATTAATTGGAATTCAGGCTTATTTTATGGTGAGATAAGAATAGAACATCATATTGCGAAATTTGTTCTTACATTGTGATTTTTCCCCTGTTGTTTTCAATGAAAATGTTGACTTTTTTTTATCATTTCTATGAATATTGCTACATATTTTCTTTTTTGTTTTTCATGTCAATGTATTATTTACACATTGTAAAAATTCTTAATTCGTTTCCATATTTGCATGTTTTATTTATATATTTATTAAATATTGTAAATAATATACAATGTGTAAATATTTTGTTAAAAACTAACAAATCTTCATGATTAAATTTTCAGAAAGATGAAATTATATGTGTGAATGCATCTGTGGGTGCATGTATGTGTGTCTGTGCACGTGTGTGCGCGTGTGTGTGTATGCTGAGACAGGGCCTCACTCTCTACCTCAGGCTGGCCTTAAGTTCACAGAAAACATACTGCCTCAACCTTCTGAGTACTGTGTAACAGTTTTGTTGTGCAGAATTAGGGTTTATGGAGTATCACTTTGTCAAGAACAGAAAATTAAAACATAAACTTACACCAAGAGACAAAATGTTCAACTTTTATATATTTTGAAAATGGTTTGTGCAATTCTTTTTGCATAATTAATGTAAGGAAGTGTAATTAATGTAAAAAAATCTCAATTTGTAAATAGACATAAAACCATGTATGAATTATTGAATTCGACAATTTTCTTTAAGCTAATTTTAATTAGCCTAATTGTATTAATTTATCTGAGTTAACAATAGCCCTGAGTTAGAAAGCTGGGAATCCAAAGCTGCTGTCCTTTGCAACCTATTCAAATCTCACTCTAAATCAACTAACGTATGATAAAGTAACTAGAGAACTGTTGGTTTACCCAGGGAAGGAAACATATGTGTGTGTGTGTGTGTGTGTGTGTGTATAAAACAACCATTAATGAAAATTGGCCATGAATTTGAAATAAAGTAAGAAAGGGTATATGAGAGAGTATAGAGAGGGGAAAGGTAAAGTAGAAATCATGTAATTATCTTTTAATCTCAGAATATAAGAAAAATAAAAGGATAAAATAAAATAAGATGATTATGACTGTGCATATGCCGTTGACAATACGCCCATTGAGGGGGATTTCAGTGAAACATTAGTGCAGGATCAGCTTTTAAAATCTTAAGTCTCCTTTAACCATATCTCTTTTTCCAAGCAGCAAACCATTTCTTTCTCTTGAAAATAATCCTAGATTCTCCTCTTCCATGTCTTTCACTCTGCCTACTCCCTTGCCTTAGACACTGCTGAGGTCTACCTGGGTTTTTCTTGTGTTTGAGCTCTAGGATTGTGCCAGCCTTTACTCACCTGAATGTTATATAATCTTCTGTATCCAATGCAGCCCAAACACTGTGATAGGAAGACCCTTCACCCTTAATCCTGATGTGTGTGCTTAAGACCCAAACACGGAAACATCAGCATTGTGGACCTGAGGCTGCCAAAGTTCTCCTGTGAAGCAGTGAGAGAGGCGGATGTTTAGAGCTGCTCCCCCTAACCCTAATCCATAAATAGCTATGAAAAAGTCGTGAACTTTGCCAAATGTCATCACATGAATATATGTAAAACACCTTCCAAAAATTGAATTCCGTTATTTGCATGTGTGCAAATGTATTGTATATTTATTTTATGTATGTTGAAATCTCACTCTGCTGCTCAGACTGACATGGAATACTGAGATTAAAGTTCTCCGAGTATCAACCTCCCTTGTACCTGGGAGTACTTATTTATGTACCTCCCCTTCACAAAAAGATAGATAACTTTTTAGAAAATAAGTTTTTGAATCTTTTTTTGTTTTTTTTTCTGAAATTATGAGGTCAATCACCTACTCCTGGAATTAAAGGATCTATTACCAATGTCACTGCCATTAGGGTTGAAGAAATTTCATAGTTGCTGAGTTGATACACAGTAAGTTCTGCTTCAAGGCCTGATGGAACTCCCTGCTTTGGGAAGACCCAAAACTTGTTTCCAAAACATTAATTATAAATCACCAATTACATAATAAAACGACACTATAGAACTAGAAGAATGGGGAAATAAGCAAGAACCTTTTGTAGTCCTGCCCATGATCCTTTTAAATCAGGGTGCTACTTAGAGCTCTTCTTTATCACAACAAATTGAGTAAACTGACCTGCTACTGTGGTAGTATCTTAAAATTTCTATTACCATGAAGAGACACCATGACCATGGCAACTCAAATGAAGAAGAACATGTCACTGTGACTGGCAACGACTCAGAGGTTTAGTCCATTATCATCACGGTGGGAAGCATGCTAGCACACAGGCAGACATGGTGCTGGAAAAGTAGCTGAGAGTTCTCCATCTGCAATGGCAGGCCACAGGAAGAGAGCTGATAGTGGACCTGGCTTGTGACCGGAAATCTCAAAGCCCACCCAGTGGCACACTTTCTCAAAAAAGCCCCCCAGACCCCCATTCTGAGGCCACACCTTTCTCAAAAAAGCCCCCCAACCCCCCATTCTGAGACAACACCTTTCTCAAAAAAGCCCCCCCATTCCAAGGCCACACCACTCTGTGGGCCTGTAGGGACCATTTTTGCTCAAACTACCACGCATATTTCTTCTATTGTTTCAAAGGCAGAATATTCTTGACCTTAGAAAAATAACGGTTAGGCAGTACTTACCTGAATTACATCTGACACATAAATTTTTCTTAAGATCCTTATTAAGGGGCAGAGACACGGCTGAGATTCATTGTTTTCAATAAAGCAACCAAATTCCTTTCACTTGTTGTTTTTTTTTCCCCATAACTGCTGAACATTTTCTTTCTCCCTTTACAAATGAGGGTGATAAGAACACGAGTCCCCATGGTTCCTTAATTAAGCCAGAATATATCCATGAAGTTAAACTGCTTACTTTACCTCTTGAGACCTGAATTCAACAAATTCTAGTATGTTAAATTGGTTGTATTCCAAAATTTCTTGGGCCAAGAACGTCCTAAGACTGTGACTCCAATAAGATACTTGTACAGGAAACCGGCAGTGTGCTCACCTTGTGCCAGTGTTTTTTTCCTAAGCGTTTCTTTTATTTTTTTAGATTATAATTATATCATTTCCCTCTTCTTTTTTTCCCTCCAAACCCTCCCGTACAGCCCTCTTTGCTCTCTTTCAAATTCATGACCTCTTTTATTCATGACGTTTGATATTTATTTCTAAATCTGTAAGTGTAACATGCTCAGCCCATATAAGCACACTGGTTGGTTATCTAATACCAAAGAGTCAGCCTGAAAAACATACATGCAAGTATGTATGCATACTAATTGATGAAGAATGATATTTTGCATTCTCACCTGAATAAAAGAATGCTTTTTGTTGTCATACATACTGGAGTAAGTAAAGATTTGAATCAACCATCCTAACCAAGGTCAAAAATAATTCAGTCAATTGCAAATTATTTATACCAATGGATCTTAAAATGTTGTATTTTTATTTATAAAGCAAATATAGTTCCTCTCTTTCCTCAATGACAGTTTCTGCTCTAGTATTCAGTGTTCCATGTTAAAATTCCCCACATGTATAAAGTTTGTACCTATAGTTGCAGAAATATACACAACTGTAGAGATTTATCCTCATTAGGCCTTGTGAGTACTTTACAGTTTCTGCTTTAAAGCACATGGCAACTTCTCACACTATTGCAAAGGCAAGAGTTTCATTTCCTGTTCTATTGATACATTTACGAATTTCTTCTAGAAGTGTTTGAATTTTTTTACTAAATTCTACAAACTTCACTTTCAAGAATTTAATTTTAATGTACTTAGTTTCCTTATATATCATAAAATATAAAGCCCTCATAAAACATTTTTACACAGTAGAAACTGGTGTCCAGGGCTGTAGCCATTTGACAGGAGTCCTCAGTAGAGAAGGTGTACTCACTCTTCTGGCCTGTAACTCAAGTTTGTCTAGTCAGATTGCTGGTGCCTATTGGGAAGTGACCTAGAGGATGTTAATGACATCAGTGGACAGAGATAGATTTCAGGCAATCAGAATTCTAGTTTAGGAAAGCAAGTCATAACAGCAAGTGGGATATAATATAGTCCTGTTTAGACTGCAGGTTCTGTGATCAAATAAAACAAACACTTTCCGATAGAATCACCAGTACAGATATTAAATATCAAATAAGAACTTCAACATCATAAGTAGGCACATCTAATGAATATAATCCTAGAAACATTATTTTATGAGTCAGTGGGATCCAAGTAGTCATCAGAGAAAAATAATCTGTGCACTAAGTATCAAAATCTTCTATCTAGAAAATGTCTATTTATTGAAGGTTGGTTTGTGTAACATCTATCATAAGAGATTGGGAAACAATGAACAAAAATGTATGGCATGGTCCCTTAGGGGGTTTCTTGTCGTTCAGTGCGTGAGAACAGGGGAGTAACAAGATTCAGAGGAAGCTGTACATCATGAAGTCTTTTAATTATGAGTTAGTTAATAAAAGAAGTGTAACAGCATGATAAGACATTGTAAGATTTTTACGTCGTATTTATTTATGTTCAATATACTGGGGTGAGAGTGTGGGGAGAGAGGAAATTATATTAACAGACACGAAAGATGAGTAGAAGGAAGACATTGCCCTGGGCCAACAGACAAACATCACTATGAAAACAGTGGGAGGGCTCAAGGACAGGCAAGGAAAGTGTGACTGAATCCCAGAACAAAGATGACCTGGGAAGTATAGAACGACACAGTCATATTGAGAGGGACCTTGTAGACCTCAGTAACCCTCCTGTAGTTTAGCCTAAGCATGTAGAGAGTCTGCTAATCATATGGACTTGACAAGTGATGATAAAAGGATTTCCTGGGACATTTTTTTATCAAATGTCAGTAAACTGGATAAATACATCAGGGAGAAGTGGAAATGGCCTCTTGTTCTTTGGCATTAAGCAAATGGTCTAGCTTTGCTTTGTGAGGGTTTTGTGCCGATGTCACATAGGGAAGCAAACCGTATGAAGAGACAAGACTGAAAACCTGATGCAGATGGACTTTGTTAATCTGAATCAGAACTCGGGGACTCTAATGCCAGGCAGTTCATTGTCAGTATATTTAGAACACAATGCAATTTGGGGAAAAGCTTCCAGGCAATAATCAGTGCAATCAGTTCAATTCCAGGTGTCCAATAAACTTTAAGGTGTGACTGTATAAAAATTCTTCTGCAAAGTACATGTGACCATGGGGCTGGGTTCTATAGCTAAAAAACCTAGAATCTAGTGTGGTCTCTGACTGATAGCATAGAAGTCAGCAGGCCATAAAGTACATGCGACATCATCCCTCCAGATGAGTAATGGCCTGTGGAGTGAAGGGTCTGTTGGAATAACCACTCTGGGGAATTTGGGTGAGATCTGCCCCTACAGATAGCAAAAAGGTCACCAGTTTGCTAACAAAATACACTCTCAACTTTCTGCCCATAATGTAGATATTTGACTTTTATCTCCTCCATTGATGAGATGCCCTGTGTGATTAACATTCCTGATTCTCTTAGTGCTTCCTTGTGAGTTCAAGGACCTCTGTGCCCCCAACAACTGCACAAACTCAAAGAAGATTGCAGCATTAACAGGTGTAAATATTAAATAAAGAAACATATTATACAGCCCCTTCCACAGTATGTGTAGTGGGGGAAAACCTATGTTGGGCAAATGGCTAACTTTGGACAAGGAAAAGACCCAACACAAGTGACTTAAAGGAATTTGTGACTTCACAAACAACCATTGTGGTTTAGGAGCCATATCAGTGTATGGTTCTGCTCCAGAGGCCATCTGGGAACACAGTCTCCAAGCTGGTCCTTGAGCTGGGATGCTTTCCAGATTTTTGCTATGTTTTATATTCATTTCATGAGTTGGTGAAAACAAGCATTCTTGGGCCCCACTCCCAGAGTTTCTGCTCCATTAAGTTTGCATATGAATTATAGACTTGCATTTTCCACAAGATCCCAGATACTTCTAACCTGATTTCTGAATGTCTGAATCTGTACCATGGTCAGTTCTTTCTTCGGCAGCATGGCAACGGTAAGAGAACATGACACACTCATCTCTGTTCAATCTCTGTTGATGAGAACATAGCCATGTTGCTACTGAAAGAGCCTGAGAAACTGACAGCTCTGTCACCAGACAGCAGTTCTTTCCATAGAGAACAGGTAGAGAAAAGATTAAAGTGAGAAACTAATGTCCTCTGCCAGAGATACAACAATAAGAAAGGGAGGCAGGAAAATGGCTGAGGTTCCCTTGGCAATTCCCACACTGTGTGGAAAGCAGAACTCCCCATGAGATCTCAAGCCTCTCGGATTTCATTCAGAAAATAGAGAACAATTATTTCCTATGTCCCTACTCTATACAAAGATGGAAGACAGCAAATATGAGATGCACAGTGGAACAGAAAAATAGAGCCCAGGGCAGAGCTGAACACAGAACACGTTATCTAGGTTCATCCTATGCACAGCTTTTCATCTTTTGGGAGCTATAAGTATCTATAAATTATTGGAGGAATGTATGTGCTTTAACACAGATAGAACTGCTACAAAACTGTTAAACAAACTGCAGGTACTAATCACTGAATCCCCCTGACTTCTCAGTTGTGATCTAACCTTGTGTTCTCAAGGCTTAAAACAGGTTTTCCCTTCCATTTTCAGAGAAAGTTTGTGTAAAACTAAATTATAATCTCTGGACTATAAATACTTTCATAACTAAATTTTGTTAGTCATAGTTGTTCTTGCTTAAGAACACATGCAATGAACTAAATAATTTTTAAAAACTGACTATATTGCTAGTCAAAAATTTAAAAAGCAAATAAAGTAGTGGTAGCAAATAAATAATGTATCTATAAGCCACATTGACCTAAAATGCTTTCTTTTTTATTTAAATATACAATACTTTACTTAAATGTTACATTTTCAGATAATTATATAAAATATCCCAAACTCATTGCTTAAGCTTTGTTAAAATAGCATGCATTCAAAGATTATTCTAAGTTACTATTAGAGTTAATGAAAAAATAGTTGAAGATTACTTAAACAACTCTGTGTAAACCTCTGTTAAAATCCTTGAAATTGACATACTTAATAAAAATAACAGTTATACTCAGCGTTGTAGTTTTGTTAGTGATATTTAGAGAGGATCTAAGAAATAAATGAATCTTTTACATGTTCAGATTGCTAGTGTTAGTGACTTCTTATTCCAAGCTCTACTCCCAAAGATAAAGGCAAAACTGTAAAAGGTTGGTGCATAGAAAACAATGAGAAGATAGGGGGAAAGAAAAAATGGACATTACAGACAAAAGGCATATTTAAATGTGGTAAATAGAAAACTTCACCACTGAAAGTCACTGTTGTTGTGCCAAGATGCCTGGTAGAATAATGTTACATAGTGTTCAACTGGCTTAGAAAGGCTGTTGTTGAAGATTCCAGTCCTGGAAGTCTGTTTCTCTAAATTCTGATCAAGTGATAAAATGATTTACTGGAGCGAGAATCCCTCTTTTGGGGCAACAAGCATACTGTAGAGACAAGGTCGTTCTAGGGACAAGGAGTAAGAGCTTGTGGATCACAGAATCCCTGAACCCTTCAAAGGAGGTGAACATTCCTAATCAGCCCCAAGGAATTCATGGAGAATATGATTATTTTGCTACTTTCTTTTCTGGTATATCCAAAGGTTTTATTGGTTAATTTCATTGCCACTTAATTCCTGCAGATATTTTTGCAAAATGTTTTTAAGGACTTAACAAATAAAGGAATGTCGTTGACAGCGGAAAGGAACTTTAAGAAGATGGGATACAGCCCAGTGGCACGGCATTTTCCAGCTTGCCCTGGGTTCCTTTCCAAGCACTAGGGAAAAAGAATATGGTAAACATTATTTGAAAATCAGAAGAATTTGATTTGGAGATTTGAGGGAAATTGACAGTAGGTTTGATTATATTTGAAATATGTTAAGTTTGCATGTGTGTGAGGTCCAAGTATATGTTCACATATATGTGCAACTGTGCTTACCCCTATATGCATAAATGAAAGCAACTGTCTTCTTCTAGGACACCCAATATTATTTATTGTGAAACAGGATCCACGTTCATCTTTTCCCTGGCTTCCATGTTAGGGTGACAGACACACATTATAGTGCCCAGTTTTATGTGTGAGTAGTTGGAATCTGAACTCAGGTTAAGTACTGAGCCATCTCTCCAACTCCAGGTAATTTGCTTTTGAAAAAAGGGTGCTGGACTCGGACTGATGGTGTATGTGATCAATCCGGACACTCTGAACGTGGCTGACAAGGAGAGCTGACTGAGAAGCCAAGGACAATGGATCTGGGTTTTGATACTATGTCATGTACTGGCTGTGTGGGAGCCTAGTGTGTTCGGATGCTCACCTTCCTAGAC
>LOJH01055424.1:0-11870 GCA_001685095.1 Ellobius talpinus | reverse complement strand
AACCCAGACCCAGAAAGACAAATATAATATTGCTCACTCATAAGCGGCTTTTAGACATAAAGCAAAGAAAATTCAGCCTACATTTTGCAATCTCAGAGAACCTAGAAAACAAAGAGGACCCTAATAGATACATATATGGATTCTAATCTACATGGGAAGTAGAAAAAGACATGATCTCCTGAGTAAATTGGGAGCATTGGGAGCATGTGAAAGGGTGGAAGGGGAGGGGATAGGAAGGGAGGGAAGTAGAGAAAAATATATACTCAGTAAAAACAATTTAAAAAACAAAAAAGTAACTTTTGAAAGAATTGTATATTTCTGCCCACCAAGATGATCTTTGTCTTTTATTTCTGTGTTCATTTGCTATTAGAAATATCCTATTGAAAGTGCTACACTTGCAGTCTAGATTTTAAATCTACTATTTATTCATTTCATTCTTCACAAACTGCTTAATTTAGGTCAGGGAAATCAGTTTCTTTAAACATTAATCTTGAAAAATACATAAAGATAAAAACTCTTTAATATTATATGTTATACTACAAAGTCAGTGTAGGGGACCTTGGCATCATGTATCCTCTTTTATCATCACAATGCTTGCCAACATGAGAGGGTTTAATGCAATATAAGATTGCATTATAATGCAATATAAGATTGCATTATTGAATACTTATTATTCAATAACTCAATCATTCAGTGCTTGTAGTTTGGTAGGTGTTACACTCCTGACTCTTGGCTGGAACAAAGCTTTGCTTAAAGCCTCAGTTTCTCTGGGAGATGATCACAGAAATCATCGTCTCAATTGAATTTTGGTTAGTTGGGTAAAAAGTGAGACTGGTGAGTAATCATAACATTTTAGGATATGGACAGTGAATTGACTTACTCTTGTCTGTTTCTACTACTCATCTTTTAGAAAGTCTTCCAAGTCAACCACAGGTTTTTCTTTCTCTTCTCTGGCTATTGATTTGTACATGTCATTTCTTGTATGCTGTTTTCAGTCTTGGTGGAAGGCAATATGACTTTTCTGTGTGCTAAAGAAGCTATGTATATGTACTGATGCTTACCTTCTCTTCTTGTCTTACACTCAAATCATTTACATTTTGCCTACAAAATATGCCAACTCTGAATCTTCCCCACCACTTCCTATAGCCCTTTGTTCAGGCTACAATGTCCTGGTGTAGACACTTCAGCCATCTCTTATGGTTCTGTTCCTACCTGTTCCCCAAATGTTATTCTTGTAAACTTTAGTCAAGTCAGATTGTGATTCTGCTGAAAAGCCTCCAGAGGCCTTCTTCTCCATAAAGAACAAAAGTAGTTCCATGTGATTCATGTTATTCTTCACTTTCTTCTACCTAACCCCTGCTTACCTTGGCACTTACTTTGTAGTGGAATTCTTGCTGTTGATTAAGTAGCCAGGTCTGCTCCTACCTTTAGTCACTTTCCTCAGCTATTCCACCTCTCTAGAATACTTTTTATCCAGATGTCTGTTAAGACAAGCACAAAAACATCATCCAAGTCTTTGCTAGACTAAATTAGATGGATCCTGAAGTTTTATTTAAAATTAGACACTTTGCCTTATCCCTGGTGTTCTGAATTCTTTTAATCTGGCTACTCTTTCTTGCTCTTGTAAGACAGAAATTCAAATTTTACAAAGCTATTTTCTGGTCATTCGAATGGCACATGTACAAGGTCAGTTATATCTCTGCAGTTCAGTCACTGCCATAGAGAGTGGACCACAAGATAATTGAACGATTGAAAAAAAATACAGAGTAATGTTGAATCAATTTTGATCTAAACCATAGCCAAAAGTGTTGCAAGCATAATAAATACTATAAATTGCTTCTAGTTCACTTTGTGAAATATATATATATTTCACAATTATATATATATAATATGCATACTTATCTTTTTTCATTTTAAATCTTTTCCCTTTGTATTGAAAATAGACTCTTTTTTCATATAATGTGTCTTGATTTAGGTTCCCCTCCCTCCACTCCTCCAAGTTCCTTCCACTCCCTCCCATCCAGATCCACTCCCTTTCTGTCTCTCATTAGAAAAGAACAGGCTTCTACAATATAACAACAAAACATAACAAAATAAAATATAATAAGGTAAGAAAAACTATCACATCAGAACTGGATAAGGCAAACCAACATAAGGGAAAGAGCTTTAAGAGAAGGTCAAGAATCAGAGACCTGCTCATCTGAACACTTGAGTCCCCTAAAAACACTAAACCAAGAGCTCTAACACATGCACAGAGGACCTGGTGCAGACCTGTGAGGATGCTGTGCTTGCTGCTGCAGTCTGTGAGTCCATATGAGCTTTGATCAGTTGATCTAGAAGGCCCTGTTCTTGTGGTACCCTTCATCCCCTCTGGCTCTTACATTCTTTCTGGTTTGGGAAGTCTTTCTGTCTATGTGCTGTTTTTATTGGTTAATGAATAAACCTGGTTTTGGCCAGTGGCTTGGCAGAATAGGGTAAGGCAAGAGTTCCAAGCAGATAGAGGAAGACAGAGTAAGAGGAGTTATGGAGAAGCCATGCAGCTCTCCCAGAGACAGATGCCAGATGGAACCTTGCCAGTAAGCCACAGCCATATGGCAATACACAGATTAATATAAATTGGTTAATTTAAGATATTAGAGTAAGATAGAAATACCCTTAAACTATTGGTCAAACAGTATTGCAAATAATACAGTTTCTGTGTGATTATTTCATGGTCTGCACAGCCGGGAACAAACAAGTGCCTTCCCCCAACATCTTTCTTCCTCCTATTCTGTGGGTTTCTGGAGCTCTGGTGTGTGTGTGTGTGTGTGTGTGTGTGTATGTGTGTGTGTGTAGGAGGAGGAGGATTTGTTGAACACATTTCATTTAGAGCTATGTATTCCAGGGTCTTTGCTTCTCTGTTGTATGTCCGGTTCTGAGTCTCTATATTTGTTCCTGTCTGCTGCAGGAGGAAGCTTCCTTGATGATGACTAAAAAATTCATTGATTTATGAGTATAGCAGAAAGTCATTAGGAATCATTTTTACCTAATTTTCTGAGAAATTGCCATACTGATTTCCAAAGCAGCTATAAATTTTGCACTCCCACCAGCAGTGCAGAAGTGTTCCCTTTACCCCACATCCTCTTCAGCATAAGCTGTCATCAGTGTTTTGGTCTTGGCCATTCTGACAGGTATAAGATGGACTCTCATAAGTGTTTTGATTTGCATTTCTCTAATGGCTAAGACTGTTGAACATTTTCTTAAATGTCTTTCAGCCATTTTAGATTCATCTGTTGAGAGCTATCTGTTTAGGTCCGTACCCCATTTTTTAAATTTGATGATTTGTTTTTTTCATGCCAAGTTTTTTGATTCTTTGTGTATTTTGAAGATCAGTCCTCTCTCAGATATGGGGTTAGTGAAGATCTTTTCCCAATCTGTAGGCTTCTGTTTTGTCTTGTGGACCATGTTCTTTGTTTTACAGAAGTTTCTCAGTTTCAGGAGGTCCTACTTATTAATTGTTTATCTCATTCTTTGTTCTACTCAGGTTATATTTAGGAAGTCATCAATCTGCCTCAAGACCCAGCAATACAACTATTGTGGATACACCCAAAGATGTTCAATCATACCACAAGGACATGTGCTCAATTATGTTCATAGTAGCATTATTTGTAATAACCAGAACATGGAAACCACCTAGATGCTCCTTAACCAAAGAATGGATAAAGAAAATGTGGTATATTTATACAACGGAGTACTACACAGCAGTAAAAAAAAAGACATCTTGAAATTTTCAGGCAAATGGATGGATCTAGAAAAAAACATATTGAGTGATGTAACCCAAGCCCAGAAAAACAAATACCATATGTATTCACTCATAAGTGGCTTTTTTCATAAAGCAAAGAAAAAACAATCTATAGGCTACAACCCCAGAGAAACTAGACAACAAAAAGAACACTAAGAGAGACATAAATGAATCTACATAGGAAGGTAAAAAAGATAAGATCTCCTGAGTAAATTGGGAGCATGGTAGTCACAGGAGAGTGGAGAACCAGGAGAGGGAAGGAAAGGAGGGGAATGGAGAAAAATATATAGCTCAGTAAAAACAAAGAAAAAAGAAAATATACAAACAAAAACATATTAAACAAAATTTAATTCTTTATGTGGAAAGGGGGAAAGGAATCATTTTACCACTACTTTAAAAAAAACAGTAGTATTTGGTTTTACTCTAGATCTCTGGGCTATTGGGTCTCTGATCTTGGACACCCAAGCAGATTTGGGTATGGGTCTTAAGTCTAACAAGACAATAGTTGGTTATTCCCACAAGCTCTGTGACACCATTACTCTAGTATACTTTGCAGGCAGGACGGTTTGTAGATCAAGATTTTGTGACTAGGTTGGTGTATGCCTTTCTCTTTGGTAGCCTACAAAGTACCCTCCTGTTCCAAAGACCCTAGAATATAGAGTGTAGGTTCTATGCAAGCACCAGTTCGAACTTTCCATGTTCAGTGAGTTGTGTGGGTGTTATCTTTAGCAATGGGGCCGGCTTTGCTGTCAATTTGTAGAGAGCAAACTAGTGTCTTGGCAACACCCTGAGTTGTTTCAGGATTTCCAGGGAACCCCTTTGGCTACTAACTCAATTGGATGCAACCCAGTCCTGGCATTAGAAGCTTCATTTAGTGACAGTGCATGGCCAGTTGGGACTCTGTCTACCTCATTGTTTGGTGGCTTCATTAGTAACACCTTCATCTATTTTAGGAAGTTTCCAGTACACTAGATTTCTATATCAGACCTCAAATGCCCCTCAATTCTAACTCTCTCCACACAGTCCCTCCACCAGCCCCCTCTTTCTTCTCTCCAGTTTATCCTACTGTTCTTGTCCCCCTTGCCTTGAGTACAGACATAAAATCTATTCTATTTCCTCCTCCCAGGTAGATTCATGTGTACCTCCACCACCTTCCTCTATACCGAATCTCTCTTGGGTCTATAGAGAGTAGCATGGTTATCAATCACTTAATGGCTAATGTCCACATATAAGCAAGTACATATCATATTTATCTTTCTGTGTCTGGGTTACCTCATTCATGATGGGTTTTTAAAGTTCCATTAACTTGACTGCAAGTTTAATGATGTCATTATTTAATACCTGAGTAATACTCCATTATGTAAATGAACCAGTTGTTTTGCCATTCTTCTGTTGAACAACATCTAGGTTCTTTGAGTTTCTGGAAAGTATGAACAGAGCAGCAGTGAACATGTTTCAACATGTTTCCTGTGCTCTCTGTGGTAGGATGAAGCATCCTTTATCCTATATCTTGGGTATATTCCCAAGAATATTATAGCTGTATCTTGATGTAGATTTATTCCCATCTTTGTAAGGAACTGCCATATTGATTTCCCTGGTGTCCTTACAAGTTTGCCCTTTCATCAACAATGGAGTAGTTTTCCTTTATTTCACATCCTTGTCAGCATGAGCTGCATCTTGTGTTATTGACTTTAGTGTTTCTGGTAGGTGTAAGGTGGAATTTCAAAATAGTTTTGATTTGCATTTCTCTTATATCTAAGGATGTTCTACATTTCTTTAAGTGTTTCTTGGACATTTGGATTTATTCTATTGAGAGCTCCCTGTTAAGATCTGTACCCCAATTTCAATTGGGTTATTTGGGTTTTTGATATTTAGATTCTTGAATTCTTTATTTATTTTGGATATTAATGCCTGTTAAATATGGAGTTGCTAAAAATATTTTTCCATTGGGTAGGATGAATCTTTGAATAAATGAGTCATTTGCTTTACAGAAGATTTTCAGTTTCATGAAGTCTCTCTATTAATTGTTGATTTTTGTGTCTGTGTTAATGGCTTTCTATTCAGAAAGACTTCTCCTGTACAAACAAGTTCAAGGGTATTCCCCACTTTCTCTTCTATCAGATTTTGTGTGTCTGGTTTACTGTTGAGGTCTTTGATTTATTTGGAGTTGAGTTTTTGTGTAGATTTTTTTAATAAAAGTACCTGGATAAATGTTAACTCATACAAATCAGTAGCCTTTCTATATATAAATGACAAAGAGAATGAGAAAGAAATCAGGGAAACAGCACCTTCTACAAATAGCCTCAAATAATATAAAATATCTTGTGATAACTCTAACCAAGCAAGTGAAAGACTTGTATGATGAAAACTTCAAAGCATCAAAAAAAGAAAAGAAATTGAAGAAGATATCAGAAGATGGATTGATCACCCATGCTCATGGATCTTTAGGATTAACATAGAAAAATGATCATACCACCAAAACAATCTACAAATTCATTGTAATCCCATCAAAATTCAAGCATAATTCTTCACAGATTTTGAAATGCTTTTTTTAGGTACACATGGAAAAACATAATAAAAGCAGAATAAATGAAATTCCTGAATAATAAAAGAACTGCTAGATGTATCACTACTCCCCATTTCAAGTTGTACTGCAAAGCTATAGTAAGAAAAGCAACATAGTATTGGAATAAAAACAGACATGCTCATCAGTGGAATCAAATTCAAGACTCAGACATAAATCCACACACCTATGGACACCTGATTTTTAATGAAGATGCCAGAAATACACACTGGAAAATAGACAGCATCTTCAACAAATGGTGCTGGTCAAACTGTATGTCTGCATGTAGAAGAATTCAAATAGTTCCATACATACTTATCTTAAGCAAAATGCATAGTGTAACATATACACATCTAGGTTTTTCATTTATCTGTATCAACCCTGTGGTTACTGTTCAAATAAAGAACTTAGCAAATTTTTGGTACATAATTTGCATTTTTAGTATTTAATTCTTAATAATATATTAGTCAAGAAGGGCTTCATGATAATGATTGTTGCAGGGAGGCCTCTTTTTGGTTTCCAGCTGCTCAGCCCCGAAACAATCACACAGAAACTATATTATTTAAAATACTGCTTGGACCATTAACTCTAGCTTCTTACTTGCTAACTCTTACATCTTAATTTAACCCATTTCTATTAATCTGTGTATTGCCACGAGGCTGAGGCTTACTGGGAAAAGTTCCAGTATCTAACTCCAGTGGGGCTACATGGCTTCTCCCTCCACTCTGCCTTCCTTCTCCCAGCATTCAGTTTAGTTTTCTCTGACTATCTAATTTCTGCCCTATTAACAGGCCAAGGCAGTTTATTTTTAACCAATGGTATTCACAGCATACAGAGCGAAATCCCACATCAAATGATGATAAATAATACTTCATCTTTTTCTTGAATTAGGTCACATTTGCTTAATAACTATTTTATGTATAATGTGTTGTAATTCAGTTAGTCTTTTATACATTTAAAAATCAAAATTACATACAAAGGCACACTATTGGACATCTTCACTTCTCCATGCCAGTCACAAGTATGTGTCATATATGCATATGTCACATGTGCAGCGTGCATATTTCACTTTATATGTAACTTTTTTGGTAGTTCTTTATATTCTTAGCTCACTTCTTGATGCTGTTTACAAACACATGCAAATAATCATTCTGTTTCTATACATTGTTTTCTAAGTTTTTTGATGTAAAAAATCAATTCTTTATTTCTACATATTAGTATGTAAAACCCAGCTGCCTGATATCCCATAGAAAACAGATACAGAGCTAGTGAAGCCCTCCATATGGAAGTGTACTTTTTATGAAGTTAAATAGAAATCACTTTTTAAGAGACTAACTTTGACTATCAAGACAATGAGTATGAACCAAAAGTCACAGGACTCTGAGATAATGGATCATCACACACTGCTTAGAGTTATATATAGGCACTTAATTTGCATTTTTCTAGACTGTGCAAGTGAGATACGTGACAGTGCCTGACAGCTGTGCTGAACACTCATTACACTTTCTTAAAAGGGCTTTCTCTTCCAAAGAAGGTTGTCTATGTTGTACAATTATTAATTGAACATGGATTTACTGTTTACAAAACATTTGGATTTTACATTTTTCCTTCTCAGTTTTTGACATTTTTGTAACATCTTCTTATTCTTTAGGAAAGTATAGTAGACATACAATTCACATTTCAACAGACAAGTAGCATGGTTATTATTGGAATTCAATTATATAATTCTATATTATAAAACTGCCATTGTGGAAGAAGATTAAAATTGGTCATCCCTTAAAACATGCAAAAAAGAAAGGTGTTTTTGGTGTTACATGCCAAACTTCCAATTTCCTCTTACTAGAAGAGAGATGATTTTAATTTACAGGGCTCATTTTTGATCCTTGCTTCTTTTTAATTCTTTGGCAGTCTTTCTTCAAACTGTTTTGACCAATGCTATAGTTGGCAATGCTTTCTGGAATGCACCTTCATTTAAAATTTTATGAAAGACAGTTAAACCCAATAATAAATGCCAATGAGATTATCCATAAAAATTTAAACTTTGGTGGAAAATATATGTAGAGAAGTACCACTAAAAGATGGAGGTGTCCAGGAGATGAAGAAAGATGATGTATTCTTCCAGAGTTGGGCTGTGGAATTTCTTAGGAGGAGCTCAATGTTTGCTTTTCAGTTCACCAGGGATAAGGAAACTAATATATGGTCCCTTACAGACTTGCTGCAGGGACATTAGAGATTGCCTTCTAGTGCCTCTTTTACAAAAGCAGCTGCATCATTTCTGTTTAAACCAAGAAGGATACTGGAGAATGCATATAACCATACCCATCCCTCCACTTACAAGAACAGTCATATCTTGTAAGAAAGAGAAGATAGCAAACTAGTTGGATTTTTGCATTTGTAAGAAAAGAGAAACAAATGACCCATTTTTAAAAGATGATGCATTTAACTGCTTTCTCTTTTTATTTTGACTATCTTCATCAGATAAACTTTGGAAAGGATTTTAGGCATGGAATCAATTTTATTTATATTTTAAATATTGTAAATTATTGTCCCATTTTAGATCCATACTGCCTGACTGTCAGATGACAGGACGCATAGAACATGTCACTACTAACTCAAACATCAGAACAGAATAATATGTGTTTCCAAAGAAACCACTATCACATTGTTCCTACTTAGAAATGTTGTGAACTAGCCTTCTTCTTAGCTTCCACAGGCAAAGTTTAAATCAGACTCTCCAAAAGCTGCTGTTATTTTTAATTTCAGTCTTTCTCATAGGTGTGCGATTGAGGTCTACTTTTGCAGTTCCCTACGTCAAGTGGGGATCTTCTTCGCCTATAATAACTTTCCATCTGCTTTCTTCAGTAAAATTTCTCTTCACATTTCTTCATAGAGTATGTTTTCTAACTCTGTGTCTTGGGTGCTTTCTATACATTCCACACATGATTACATATGTGGTTATAGATATTTAAAGTTTGTGACTTTTCTTCCTTCACTTAATAGTATTGTTCACAGACATTAATTTTGATGGAAACTTTTTGTTTTGTCATTACTTTTTGTATGATAAATGATTTTTTTGAATGACACACATTAAGGGCATATATAATAATTACCTCTTTGGTTTCTATTTGATTGCTCAGGCTTCCCATAATACTCCCAGTCAATGGAAAAGAGGACGTCTTCTAATTATGTACTTCTTATGGCTTTTTTAAAGTTAGAATAGCCTGGCTTGCAGCTGGGTAGGATTGGGGGCTCAGGCTTTCAACTGGTTCTTAATGATGATAACCTCCTGGTTGGGAGGGAGGCTCCCTGGTCTCTGCACTTGTCTTCCTAGGTACTGTAGTGGGGTGGTTTCACCACCTACCTGAATGTCTAAGGAAATTGACTCTCCATCAGACCTTCATTGACAGCAAATATAACAAGATTAAAATCAACTGAGATCATGAGGGCTCAAGTCTTAGTCTTTGAAATTTACTTGAGCCTCTCCAGAGAAGAAATCTAAGCTCTCACATATTTGCTTATGGAGGTGGGATGAAGGTAGAGGTACTCTGTGGTTCACAGCGTAGTGTTTGGTAGATGTGGTGATTCCTCTCAGTTGTCAACCCTATGAGATCAATGATCATTAATTTAAGAAAGTAGATTGTGGTGATTGTTGTGTGAAGTTTTATGTTGTTCTGGGTCTTTTTTCATTGGTTCTTTGGCTCTGATATCAGCCATTTTCTGAGGTTTGTTTTTGTTGGAATCTACTGGCAATTTCATGCTAATAGCATGTATGGTACTTAGAGTCAGATACACAAAGCAAAGAATAAAACCAAACAATTCACCTTTGTGACATTTTATTAAATTAGTGAGGCAGGAAAACACATAACTGTGGATGACATCATTCTCTGGGCTAAAATCCTTGACTGTGTGAAAAGGAAGCAGAGTGCTGAGTACAAGCATTTATCACTCTGCTTCTTAACACAGGTGCCATATGACTAGCTGCCTTTATCTCCTGCATTTGTGACTTTTCTGCCATGGCAAACTTTATCCTCAAACTCTGAGCAATAATAAAACTTTTCCTCTTAAATTGTGTTTGACAGATCACTTTATCCAGTAACAGAAAGGTAAATTTAGGCAGAATTGGTACCGGAAATGCAGACTTTACTTCGATAATCCTGAATGTGTGCGCCATATCCCTTTGCAGCTGTGTTGTGGCTGATATGTGAAAGTCTGGAACTTTTTGCCTAAAAAAAAGTCCTAGCATGCTGTACAGAAAGTTACTGGACTATTTTGTTGAGAACTTTGAGGAAGAGAATGCCGAAAAATGATGTACAGAATAGGAGGATCACCTCAGGAGATTTCAAAGGAGAATAAGAACTGTATCAGGAAGTGGGCTAGGTGTCATTCATGTAATATTCTGGCCAGGACTTTTATTTTATTCTACGCTTGTCCTGAGAACCTTGAGTCAAGTTAAATTTAAAAGTAATAAACTAATTTGCTTGGCAGAGGAAATTTCAAGACAGGGAAACATTCAAGCGAGTAGCAAGAAAGTAGCTGTAAGTGCTACAGCTACCAGCACCACTGAAGAGGAAACTCCTGTGCTGTACTGGAACAATAGGAAAGGTATCCTATAGTAAAACTCTACCCATCTGATGTTCCATTTAATGAAGATCAAAATTCTTGTGAGGTGGGAAATCCTAAACTGAAGAAGTTCCTAAAATCAGAACACTAAAGTTAATATAGCTGTGGTCCAGGAGTGCTAGGTTGCCTCTCAAAACGGAAACAGAACTTGACAGTGTTTACATGACACTGGTTTGCAGCTACGGAAGGTGCATGATTACAGGGTCATGGAGTTCTGCCTCATAGCTTCAGAGAGAGGCTGAGGCCAAACAATGTACAGCAAGGTAGAAGTCCCTGCAAGCATCCCCGAAATGCCATACGGGACTCTGGGAGGTGTAAAGCCAAGTTCCAATGGAGACGTTAGGATGTTGTAGATGACAGGACCATGGGACATCCACTGAGCACAGCTAAAAAAATGGACTGGAGATAACTAAATGGGAGGCTAAGTGTGCAGAGTTGGAAGAGTGGAACTACCCATGCCTCTGAAGAACAGATATTCCTATAATGAGCCCCAGAGGCTGGACGTAGAGGTGCAAAATTTGGAGTTTTCCCTGCTAGATTTTAGGTTTGCTTTGGGCTGATCATTTCTTGCTATGCTGGAATTCTTCTGTTTGGGGGAAGGAATGTTTTTATTCTGTGTTATTCATGTTAGAAGTTTGTAATTTGTTTTTTTTTCTTTTATAAGTGCTCATAGTTAAGAGATCACTTGAGTCTCAAAGGAGAAATAGACCTGGACTTTTTAAACTTTTGGAATTGTTAAATACTATGGGGACCTTTGAAGTCAGATTACATTTTACATGATGAGATGGAAATAAGACTCTAAGGAAAAGTGATGTGAAGTCACGGTTTAAGTTGATTTAAGTTTCACATTGACTCTACCACAAGATCCACTGGAGGGGTGAGTGCATTCCTGACCCTTGGAAACTG
>LOJH01055422.1:0-11870 GCA_001685095.1 Ellobius talpinus | reverse complement strand
GGAGGGGGAATGGCGGGAGGGGGAGGAAAATGGGAGGAGGGGAGGAGGTGGAAAATTTTAATATTAATAAAAGAAGAAAAAACACAGACAGGTGATATTGTACAGACTGAGAAGGTTGTAGCTATGTATTTAGAATATTTAGGAATGTGCTTGTGTATATACGTGCACAGTCCCCACATGCGCACTGGCAACCACCACACATGAATGTAACCAATTGATATATAAAAGATACCACTAATATTAAAGAGATCAAGGAGAAGTATATGTGAAGGTGGTAAAGGGGTGAAGAGACAGGAATGATGTAATTATATTATGGCCTTAAAATAATTTAAAAAACCTCTATGATGCTTTATCTACTACCTCTGCTACATCATGCAACATTTCCTTATTCCTACCATAGCTCTTATGACACTATGCTTAACTGGGTGACTGCTTATCCCACACACCAATACTGTACCTATTGCCAAAGCACCCAAAATCCGGCCTGCAAGATAGTAGAGTCTCTGAGTTTTAAAAAGGGGAACAAATAGCTTTAGTCTCTGGTGAAAGAATAAAAAGATTCTCTTGACAATTGCAAAATAAATCTAAGAGAGAAACGTGAAAGAATCACATATCTCGCAACCACTTTAAAAAACAAGTCAGTAGGATAGGGTCTTATACAAGGCTGGTGTTCTTGTTTTGCCATGAGAGGGACGTTTTTTGTCCCCTCACTGTGACAA
Source organism: Ellobius talpinus (assembly GCA_001685095.1). Classification (NCBI taxonomy): domain Eukaryota; kingdom Metazoa; phylum Chordata; class Mammalia; order Rodentia; family Cricetidae; genus Ellobius; species Ellobius talpinus. The sequence goes on along the minus strand of LOJH01055422.1, from coordinate 11,151 downwards.
GGATTGTCACTGAAGCAGCCGAATAGCAGAAAAGCAGGAACTACTGGGCAGAAACAGGAACTTAGGGGGATTGGAAATATCAGTTAGATGTAATATTGTTCTTGGTGACTACACATTTCAGACCATAAGTGCTAGGCAGATAACTCCTTCATTCAACCTAGTGTGCTAATGAGTTTACCATGTTAACAAATTATCATACTATATGAAGTAAAAACTTGGTAGCTTCAGATAGAGACCTTCACCCTGTCTCTTCAGTTGGGTCTGGAAAGGGGCTCCCTTCCGGCTCAGAGTCTCATTTTAGGATTGAAGTTGGTAAGGTTTACAGAGATCCTTTGTAAAACAGCTTCCAGCTGTTTGAGTTTGCCAAGGTGCCTAGGTTTTTAACCACAAAGCATTGGCTTATAATTTACTGTTTTCATAATGAAGGGACTAATTCCCTTAAAGTGAGTAGGTAAGAGAAAACAGGGAGGGGAAGGAACAGGACAAGAGGAGAGAAGCAGGGGGAGAGAGACAGACAGACAGGCAAGCAGGCAGGCAGGCAGGCAGAGAGACTTTATAAAGTTAGGTTTTTTCCTCCTACTCAAAAAACCCAAGTCTCCAGGCATCTTGCTGAGAAACTGCCTTTATCTTCTCATGACCCTACACAGCATCTTTAATAGAATCCCATGTTCACCTCTGCAGCAGTATAGGAAGGCAAAGTCTTTCTTACCATGATCTCTAACAGTGGCAACGTATATTTTAGTTTATGAAAAAGCACAAGACTGGTTTGAGAGGGATTTTAAAATAAAATCTTCACAATATGCACAGTGTTGACCATGGGAGTGGAGTAGATCTGTGGCAGATAATAAGTCAGAGAAGAAAATCCAGAAAAGAGAAAATAGCAGCAAAATAATTAAACAAGAATAAAAAAATAGTGATGGTTAATTATGCATTGTTAATATCACCTGATTTTTGATAAATTTGAGTTACATTAATATGTCTGATGTTTGCAGCCACAGCCACATAATTTCCTCTACAATTTACTACAGACAATGGGCTCTCTTTTGTTCAGAGAAGGTCTGAACCATCTGCCTAGATTCTGGCTTACTTCTTAGTCCCTGTCTCAGCCTGTCAAATCCTATTTATGGCTAAGTCACCACTCCCAGCTTGGGATCCTCTGCACAGAAAATGACAGAGAAATTTTCTCAGTAGTCCTCACCCCGCACAAAAGAACACAAAATAATTTAGTCAATACTATCCACACCAAAATGTTAGCAGTAATTTCCCGAAAAAAAGTGGCTTCTACGCAGTTTAATGCAAAGCTATCATTTAAAACCATATCAAAGTAAAAATTTTATGTTTGGTAATTGCCTTTGAAGATCTATTCCATGAAACGTGAAAGTGTGCTGGACAAAAGATTAAAACAGCCATGGTGCCAAGTACTTTTAACAGATATTTTGCGTGCCATGGATAAAATGGCTTGGCGTTTGCAAGTGACCTAAAGTACGTTAAATCATCTTTAGAAGTTAAGATGTTGTAGCTGGGCATGGTGTCGCACACCTTTAATCCCAGTACTTGGAAGGTAGAGGCAGGCAGATCTCTGTGAGTTTGAGGCCATCCTGATTGACAGAGCAAGTTTCAGGAGAGGCTTCATAGCTACAGAGAAACTCTGTCTCAAAAACAAACAAAACAAAAGTTATGATGTTGTCATACTTACTATGTAATATGCTCCAGTTGCTGTGCTGTGTTGTTTAAGGAATAAGTGTAAGTGGTGCAGCTCTGAGGGGAAAGGTTTCCCCAGTGAAAGTGTTGCAGCTCTGAAGGGAATGGAATCCTGGCAGTTGGGAGCCAAGGAATACCACAAAGTCACACCATACAACGAACCTCAAACAGGAGATGTGATACTTTGTGATCTAACAAATAAAATTTACCTGAAGATCAGATTACAGAGTTAGCCCCTAGTTAGCCATGGATGCCAGGCAGTGGTGGCTCACACCTATAATCCCAGCCCTTGGGAGTCACATGCCTTTAATCCCAACACTAGGGAGATGGGCATAGGAAGGGATATAACTGAACAGAGAGAGGAATATAAGGCAGGAAACTGGAGCTCAAGGGGTTCAGTCTGAGGATTCCTGGAGACAGGATATTGCCCCTTTCAGTCTAAGGATTTGGTAGAGGTAAAAGGCCTCTCTAGTGGCTGGCTTTCTTACTTCTCTGATATTTTAGCATTTACCCCAATATCTGACTCTGGATTTTTATTATTAAGACCTATTAGAATTTGTGCTAAAGGAGATTTATTGGGAAAGACACAAGAGGGTGACCAGTCACTGCTTGGGCAAAAAGCAGCAGGAAACTGAATAGGAGAGAGATTTTTTTTTATAGGGATTCTTAGGAGAGGAATTTTCCAGGGTGGATATTTCCAGAGTGGGGATTGGTGGGTTTTAAGTACTGAGCTTGGGACAAGCTCAGGGAATGGTGGGATGTTGAGCTCAGGAATTGGTGGGTCTTCAAATGCAAAAGTGAGTTCAGACCTTTGACTCTACACTAAGTACAAGAAAAAAAACTGTCCATATTTAGAAAAGATAGAATGTTTTAAATCTCTAGTCAGGTGGTTAAATATGTAGAATATACACTGATAAAGAAGGAAAAATGTGTAATTGTCCCATGGGACAAAGCCATTCATCAAGTATCAGAACTTGGTGAAGCACTGAAATTTGCTTGTGAGAGTGGTGATTTAGCTATGTGTGCTGAGGGGTAGCAGGCCAACTCTTTTGCTATGAGGCTTACCTGACACACATAACTGGATATACATTTTAAACAGTGAAGAGACAAATGTCTACATCTCACAGAGAATATAGGTTATAAGACAATTTCTTTTATATCCCAGTACCTCTATTTCATATAGTAATGTCCCCATCAGTTGAAGAACTTTGATTTATTTTGGCATTCACTTTTTTTCTATAAGTAGATCAATATATTTTTTTAAATTGTTTCTACAAGAAAATCAGACACAGCAGAAATGTTTCTTCAGTTCTAACTGAAGACACAAGTAAGCTGGTTGGCTATAGGCCTTACCTCCCTATTTTCCAGGAAGTTGGAGGAAAGTTAATTGGTTGAGTTGGCTTAGGCTCAGTGAGAGCCCTGCAATGTCCTTTTCTGGTTTGTGGTTGCAGACATGCCAGGCTGTATCACTACATTGATGTGTGCTGACTCTCACTCTAGGCACTGCCTGTGGATGTCACTTCATGTAAAGAAACAATGGCATTTATTTTCTTCTATCAAGTTTGCCCCTTTCATCTAATGAGGAGTATTTCTTGGATGAGAACAGTTCCCTTTTATCTCACTATAACAAAACCTACCCACAAACCAACCAACCATTAGCCTAAAACCATGCATCTTTCCCTTCCAGGCAAACAACCATCACATTCAGAGACCACAACCACAAGAGAGGGACTGGCTCTGTGGAGAAAGGTGGCCTACTTCTGTGAAGAAAGAATGATGGAATATTTTGTGGGTGACCAGAAGTGGCTGGCCCAATGAGTACAGCCAAGTGTTATAAGAAGCGATTGAGTGATCTTTGAGAATGTTATACATATTTTATTATATTCTGCTTCTTCTGTGGCAAAAAAATAATCATCTACATTTGCTGACTTTGGAAATAGAATGAAGAGAATGAAGCCAAAGCAGGGATAAATGGCTCATTGATTATTTTAGGCATGTAGCCAGACCTTTGAAAAAATGAATTTCTTTGATGTTTGCTGCTGTTTTATACTGAGATCGGCCTCTTGCTAATGGGAGGTCAGACACTTGTGTGGGGGCAAAAGCACACTCTATGGCTTCAGGAGCCATTTGAAAGTTATCAAGACCATAAAATAAACCCTAGAAGTCAGTTAAAAAGACAAGGAGAATGGATATCATTAAATCTGATTTCATAGTATTTTGGTTGGGTTCCTCTGGAGTGTAAATATCTTAGAGAAATGATCCCAACTTAATGTTTTTATTATAATGTTTATTTTCTTAGAAATTCACCCCAAATGTACTGTAACTCAATGAACTCCATCAGGAAATATATAATCTTTTCCATAATTTTTCAGAGACTTACTACTTGATAGAAGCAACTTGATTTTTTGACAGTTGGAAGTGTTTCTATTTTTATTTTGAGAGAACTTATGTCAGAAGAAATGTTTGAAAAATTTTGGCTTCCAATTCATGTGGACATGCCTGAGTACAAAGGGAAGAGCTCGTAATGGTGGACAACGGTAGGGACACCACTGGACTGACTGTGCAGAGCTACTGAAGGACTTTTATCCATAACTTGTTTGATGGAAGAGAATCGCTTGGCTTGTTTACTGTTATTTGAGTTACACAGTTTTATCAGTGGACAATAGATGATAGGCTTACATTCCCAAAATGGGGAAGACCTTGAACCAATTGGAACAAAAAGTAGGATGATATTCAAGTATCAGTCAAAATTCTAACTTACTTCATATCGAATTTCATTCTCTAACTGTCAAACTGTTGTTTTCCTAACAACATAAAGCATAGGTTCAAAGGGAAAAAAGCACCAGAAATACACTGAAATTATCTTTAATAAAATAAGAATTCTGGGAACACAATGAAGCCATTCAACTATAATAAGCATGAGTTAGAACAGGAAGCAATGACTACCTAGCAAATTTAGGACAATATACTATCCTTCAGGAATAAGCTAACTGGTCAAAACCTATCATTAGAAAATGATGACATAAGCAATAGAGTCTATCAGAGAGTAGAGTGAAACAAGCTTCATATTTCTAAGCAAAATGTTTTGGTTAGCTGAATCCAATGCTGTCTCCAAAGTTGTTTAATAGTCATATCCGTTTGAGATTTCTTGGAAATAGGAGTACACTAGCATTTGGGTGAGGGTGACCTCCAGAAATAAATTTTGACAAAGGCCAAATAAGGCCCCTTTTTGATAAAGACGCCTATGCAGCTAATCCAAGTGTTCAGTGGGCCACAACTGAAGGAACACAGAGGAAGGTATTAGAGGTTTCTGAGTGTACAGGGAAAGGAAATTTTGATGTTTTGTTGGAAAATGAGGAGTTCCAGAGCAGCCAGAGGTAGACTGAGACTGCCTCCACCAGAAAATCCATAAGAAATGAATGCACTGTGCTTCTCAACCCATGGGTCGTGACCCCTTTGGTGCCAAATGACCCTTTTATGGGGGTTGCATATCAGGTGTTCTATATATCAGATATTTAGATTATGACCCATAAAAGCTGCAAAGTTATGTTACAACGTAATAACTAAATGATTTTATGGTTGAGGCTCACCATAACATGAGGAATTGGAATAAAAGGCCACAGCATTAGGAAGGTAGAGAACCACTGTATTAGAGTTTAAATCAATATTCATAAGGCATCTAATTATTAATAAATTCTGATGATACTGTATATCCCAAGTCAGAAACGGTGTATGACTCTTTGTTGCCGCTATAACAAAATACTATCTGCTTCATTGTTGTTATTACAGTTGGAGCCAAAATGGACCCAAAGTCCTAAGTAAGGACTTGGGTACCAGTTGAGATGTTATTGGAAGGTGGTAGAATCTTCAGCAGGAAGGAACAGTAAAAGAAATTAGCTTGTGGGGCATGTCCTTTAAAGGGAGACAGGACCCTGGACCTTCTTTGCCTACTGGGTATCACAAGGTAGCCATCTTTGTTCTACTACCCACTGACTCACTCCCATTATGACCTGCCTCATCACAGGCTCTAAAACAAGTAAGCAGGTTGAAAAAAAAACATGAGCTAAAATAGAACTTTTTTTTTCCTTTTTTTTCCAAGTATTTTCTCACAGCAAAAGAAATCTATAAAATAAGATACGTTAAGATAATACAGTCTTAACAGCCTTTTAGGGGGGAAAGTCTAGTACAAACTTTACTCCCCTAAAATCAGGGTGTTGTAGAACTGAACTCCCTTCTGGAAACCATAGCTGACAGCCCAGCTCTGTGCATTCAAGCACTGAAACAATGCAAATCTGAGCTGTTACTGGACTGAAGTCCCTGATTCTCCCCTGCCACCACTGTCCTAGTATATGGGTGACTGCACTTTTCTCTTTATTAAAGAAAGACAATTGTTACCAATCTGGAATTCAAACCATTGAGTATTTCTTGCTTGCTTACTGAATGTCTGTTTTTTTCTGCCTCTGCCAATACAGATGCTGATAGCATCAGGAAGAGAGTCGGGGAGGGAGTTGATTAAGTCATAATGGTAAAGACATTATAAATGCAATAAGTGTCCTTACCAAAGAGACCCCAGAGATGCCCAGGTACTTTAAGCAAGTGAGTTAACCGTGGGAGAACGGCTATTTGTGAAGAAATGGACTTCCTTGGGCACTAATCTTCCAGTCCTTTGAATGTTCCAGGAACTCTCAGCCTCCTGAAAGGTAAGAAGTATTATCTGATAGTATAATAGCCACCCCATCAAGTCAAGGATATTACCATAGCAGTCCTAATAGACTAGCATACTGTTTGATGGATTTTATCCTGTTTTAAACAGATGGCACACTTCCTATAGATGACTAAGGTAAGCCATCACTAGAAAACTTAAAAACTGACAAGGACATGGGAAGCAGTAGTGAAAGGAACCGGAGAAAATAAACCAAAATAAATAAAAGCACTTCAAAGAGATTGCTACCATAAATGCCTAATTTGGGGAAGAGGTTCCTCCCAACATTACCCAAGTTAGGCTACAAGAGGTCAGCAAGGACCTTGAAAAAGTAGTAGTATTTTTGATTTTGTTTTTAAATTAATTTATTTTCACATATATAAGTGAAAGTACACTTACAAGTTATGTTTGTCTATATAGCATGTGAGTGCCAGGAGATGCTAGAAAATGCTGTTCAATTCTATAATGATGGAATTACAAAGGGTGTGGACCACCCTGTGGGTGCTGGCATATGGACCTGGGTCCTCTGCATAATCCACAATTGCTCTTAACCACTGAACTATCTCTCCAGCACCAAGAACGTTGTTTCTGGATGAATACAGTGAGACAAGAAGACTCTAAGAGGACGTTAAGCAGAGTCTCTTACGTGGTTGGCAACAGTCTTACAGCTGTAAAATGGAAGGTTTTCTCAAACTAGTCCTAAGTGTGAAAATGTAGCTGGATCAAGGTCTCACAGACAAAGTTGGTAAGGACATTGGACCGATAGGAGATTGCAGATGGTTGTTGGGAAATGTTAACTGCTGGCAGTGCAGCAATTCTGAGGAAACTGCAGTTTGGAGAGGAGTTGTGTGAGCAGACTGCAAAGGAAGAAGCAGGAGGGAAAGGTGATTGACAAGCAGACAGAGCTAAGACGCTGCTATTTCACCTCCGGTGTGTATGTGGACCTGTTGGGGACTAGAGAGTTGAGTCCATAATTAACGTGTTTTCAAAATGCTTGATTAAACCTCAAAATGTTAAGAGCAAACTAGACAGACAAGGAGATAAATTTGTGTCCTATGGAAACCTTATTTGGCAAATTCTTTTGTTTTTCTATATATGGAATACTGTCACAATCATATTTTGTACCTGCCTTACTGTGTGCTGTAGTTCATGTGTTCTAACATTTCAGGTAGTCATTGTGGTTGAGGCCCAGGACATATTTGCTTTTATCAATTCTTTTCAGTAGTTATTTTCATTTTTCTTGGACAATGCATTGTATTATACTTGACAGAGAAAAAAATGTTCCTTTGAAACATCAAAATTTAATAAAACATAAACAGCTTTGTTTATGTCAATACATAGGATTAGAAATGACTCCAAATATTGTACTGAAAAAGGAACTAAATCAAATAATTTCCTATATTCTCCTTTAATTATATAAATTTAACTGCTCATAAAATTTATTTGTATTAAGTTAAGTAATTGTAATGTAGGAAGATACATATTAGAAAATTTTAAGACATGCTTTTTAAAACTATGATTCTAAAAGCATTTAAAAGCTTTCTCTTTAGGCTTGAAAGTTGATTTTGTGCTATGCCAACCCACGGATTAAAAGATGGAAATGAGGATAGAGCCCAGAGATATTTCTTTCTCATCCACTTTTGTGGAAGAAGAAATTTAAGATGAATTTGGGCTTCATAATTTGCTTTATAATGAGGAGGAGCTCATTCCCATAAGAAGGAAAGAAGTGATCATTTCTAGACTTGCAGTGAAACATTTCAAAAGCTTACCTTGTGTAGCAAAAACATAATCCTAAAATTGACAGTTGATAGAGTTTCCAAATGCCTCAGTGTATGGAAATCCATCAGGAAAATGACAGGAAGATAAAGGAGAATGTTGCACAGGAATATTAGTGAAGATTGAGACTTGTGCTAAAAAAGCCATCATACTGCTGAGAACATCATTAGCGCTATTAGCCAACCAGTATGCAATGCCAAAGCCGCACACTTTGAGTGATGGATTAGCAAGTAACTCAATTCATACGTTGTGCACTCGCCTAAAAGAACAGAAATCATATAAAGTTATTGTAAAGTACCAAGCTTTTTATAATCGAGAAAGCTTGTATATTTAATGCAGTGAAAAATGTGTGTATTTCCAGTTAAAACGACACAAAAAGTCCTAAGGCAGAGAAAGCAAATAGAACACAGACAGGAATAGAGACAGCCAGTAGGGACAGCACCTAAGCACCCTTTAGATCTGCCATTCCTTTAACTAGAGTACCTGACCTTAATTGCACAGTAGGTGGAGGCCAGAGGACAACCATGGAGAGTCCCACTTCCCTTTTCACCCTGTGGATCCAGGGACCCAACTCGGGCTGTCAGTTCTGGCAGGATTTTTACCCACTGAGTCATCTGATCAGCCCTTAACTGCCTTCTTTCTTCTATGCCTTCGTTCCAAATCCTGTATTAATCATTACCACAGAGACATGACACTACCGGTCTGTACATTTCACAAGTAAGGACTCCCATGCAAAGAGACAGTTAGCTCTTCCCACACCTCACATTCAGAAAATGCTAGGAATTGACAGCAGTCTGACTCCAGGGCAGGCTTTTCTGTTCTGCTTTGTTATTTCTCCATCCTACCATGGTGGGTCCAACTGTGGCCAAAATTATTTTAAGTAAACTTGAAAGGAATATAGGCACAGAAAAAGCACACTTGGCATTCTAAATTAATTGCAGTTCTCTATTCTGTGTTTTGCATGATTTTTCCAAGTGGTTCAGACAGAAAAACAAACAAACAAATGAAAAAATTGTGAGTTATACTCTAAAACAATACATTAGAACATATTAATTTCTTAAGAAAGGTAATAGGAATGAGTAAGTTAAGAAGTATGAGTTTTGTAAGGAAACAACATGAATTTCTTAGTTGCACTAGTTGACCAGGGCAATTTCTATGTAGCCTACTCAAATCACATTAGTGCTCATCTGTGTAGACCTGGATAAGCCATTTAAGTCTCGATGACCTCATGTGTTCAATAGGAGGAATTATTCAGCTTACTTTTGTCAATTTACTTGTTTTTAGAGTTGGATGAGTTAATGGAAGTTTAACACAGTGGGATATCTGACAAATCATAACTTTAAAAGCATAGTAATTAAAAACAAGCAGCAAAATATGTGGTCACTTTGCTTTTCTGGTGAAGTAAAAGTGGGTATGAAAATAACCAGGCTTATTTATTAGGCAAATAGCATGGTGGAAAGTAATATAGTTCACAACTTTCACCATCTATTCCATTTACTATTAAAAGTACTGTAATCACAATAAATTGTTAGGAAGGTTTATAGACCATTGAAGTAGTGTCATGTAAGAAATATAAGCATCACTTCAGTCAGTTAGAGTTGAGAATAAGTTCTTTTGCAGCAAGAAGAAACTGTAATTAAGCATTTTACTTTGTAGTGAGTGCAGTGAGTGCCTAATTACTTAAAGACACAGGCAGACTACCAAATTACCCATCAACAGGGGCCTTCAATAAATAAGCAATTTGTGTTGGCAGTTGGTACTTCTACAGGTTATATTTTGCTCTTAGGTCTTATAAGTTTAATTTCAGTGTAACTAAATCTGCACATATTGGCAACAGCTGACAGACTATTATCCATTCAGTATTACAATTGTCTTGTGCTTTGAACATTTCAGTGTTTGAGTTGTACTAAAGTGAAATATTAAATATTATTCCAAATATTGTCCTTTTATTAAAAAAAGTTTGTGCAGCTGGGGTGGTGGTGGTGCACACCTTTAATCCCAGCATTCGGGAAGCAGAGGCAGGAGGATCTCTGTCAGTTTGAGGCCATCCTGGTATACAGAGTGAGTACCAGGACATCTAGAACAACACAGAAACCCTGTCTCTAAAATGTTTATATTTTTGTGGCTTATGCTTATGTGTATGTGGAGACCAGAGGATGAGGTCATATGTCTTCCTCTCGCACTCCCTACCTGATTTTTGAGTCAGGGTCTCTATTGAACCAGTCGATTATCAATTTTGGACAACTGACTAGCCACATGACAATGCCTGGCTTCTTATATGAGTGCTGAGAGTCCAAACTCAGCTTCTCATGCTTACAAGGCAAGCATTTTTTCCTCAAATAACATTTTGAAGAGATTTTAATTATGTGAAAAGTGTTCCATGTAGAAAGTGGCCTCTAGCATACATTTTAATATTTATTTCAAACACCTTGCTTTTTAGTACCATTAGGGGGAGACCAACTTTCATAATTAACTTCAGTTTCAACTTAACATATTTCAGAAGAGGGAACCCCAATTGAGGAATTGCTTTTAGTAGTTTGACCCGTAGGCATGTCTGTTGCACAGTTTCTTAATTACAGATTGATGTACTGGGGCCCAGCCCACTATGAGCGGTGTCATCCTTGGGCAGGTGAGGCTGAGTTGTATAAAAAACGTAGCCAAATGAGCTAGAGGGAGCAAACCAAGTCATCAGGGTTCCTCTGTCAGTTTCTACTTCAAGCTCTTGCCTTGAGTTTCTGCTTTGGCTTGCTTGAGAATAGATAAGAACCTATAAAACAAGTAAATCCGTATTCATCAAGTTGTTTTCATTTAGAGTGGTTTATCACTGCAACAGGAAGCAGAATAGAACACTGACTGTTTTTAATAATGAGCCAATGATTTATATTATTGCTTCCTTAAAAGGTTTTTTTTTCAAGTAAACTTGTGTCTGAGTTTGTTGCTTGCTTGGTAATGAAGTTTAGAGGGTCAGCAAA
>LOJH01055421.1:0-11870 GCA_001685095.1 Ellobius talpinus | reverse complement strand
TTAAAAAGTAGCGAGTAGTAACCCACGCTGTGTAAACGTCAGGCTTCTAAAGAGTGACCTTCTTGCACCTCGTATGCTCACACATGTGTGTGGAAATTTTCTGAGAGAGAGATATTTCACTGCAGCTGGCTCAGCCTTGTTTTTCTGTCTCAGCTTGGCGCATACATACATTTTTGGTGGTATTTGGAAGGTGATATACATCTTGTTTTTGAGACAGGGTTTCTCACTGGCCTGGATTTTGTCAAGTTGGCTAGGCTGGAGGGCCAGCGACTCTGGGAATCTGTTGCCTGTCTGCCTCTCCAGAGCTGGGACTGTAGGTGTGTGCTACTGTGACCAGCTTTTATGTGCGTTCTGGTCATTGGACTTGGCTCCTCATGCCTCCATGGCAAATGCTTTCCAAATGAACTGTCTTCACAGCCAAATTTTTCTGTTGTCACTAAAGAAAAATCTATAATATTGGTTTGCATTAAGACATGGGAGTATCAGTTGGTCACTAGAGTTAGCATGGAAAGTACACGCAAAATGTCCTTTTTTCTTCCATTCACCAACGTGTCTGTCTTCGGTTTGACTGTTAGACATGAGAAGTAATTCAGAGAAAGGAAACACATTATGATACACTTGCCTGTACTCTAACCAAGAGAAGGCGGTGATCATGTTTCTTTTTGCCAGGCCTGTATTATCACACAAGATTGGAGATAGATCAGAATTCAAGATATTCCCTCAGTGATTGTTTTTCAGAAATGGCCGTTGCCACAGTTTCCAAGTTCCAGACAAAGCAAAGCAAAGCATCCTCTAGAATACTAGGCATGTAGAGCAATGCTTTGGAATGCAGAGATGGCTTTATTATCCCACGTCCATACAGTAAACCTTTTGTTTACCTACCCTCGGGCACACATAGAGCTGTTTAAAAAATTAGGCAGATAATTATACTGAAATAAGTAGTCACATCCACTGTGTATTCACAAAACAGCCATTCAGATGAACAATTTCTAAAACTGTCATTATTTTTAGTGTTAGAAGCTACAAAGCTAGTATTTCCAGTTTGGGGGTGATATAAGAACATCTAGTTGAGGGCATGAGCCATTGGCTGGTATATTACTTAACTTGTGATGAACCTTCTGGCAGTAAAATATACCTAATTTTATTGACTACTTTGACAGTCTATGGAGATTTACCTAGAACCTGTATAGTCTAACAATACAACACCATATGAGAGTTCACATTTACAGGGAGACATTTCTCAGAGTGTCTTGCCATTCAGTCACTTCAGAAAAGTTAGAGGCAGACGGGAGAGCTAGGGACGGCAGGAGGCTTTTGAAGCCTCAGAGCCTTCTCATGATGAATACACCTCCTCCAACAAAGTCATAGCTCTGAATTCTTCCCAAAACCAAAGCGTTAAACATATGAGCCTATGGGGACCATTCCCCTTTGTCACACCGCAGGATCCAATATAAACTGTTTAAATTTAAGATTATTTTTGTGACTCTTTTGGGGGGCACCAATTGACTGCATAGTCCCCAAGTGTGAACTCTGTGCACGCTAGGATCATTTTTGCAGTGCCAGAAGACTGGCCATGCCTGATAGGGAACTTCAGTTTGTCAGGCAGCAGTGGGCTTTGCACTTTGTGCTCTAAGACTTTACAGCAATACCCAACCAAGGCAACTTAGGGGAAAGCAGGTTTTATTCTCGCGCATAGTTTGAGGGTACAGTTCATTGTGGCAGAGAAGATATGGCAGCAGGAGGCTGAGATGATTCATCACAGTGCATACATYGCCAGAACACAGAGGGAAACAGATTTTTTTTTGTTCACTCCTGGACCCCAAACCRTGAATGGTGCTTYCCATAACCTATGTCTTATCTCCTCAGGGAGATCTGTGTGGAAATCCCTTACGGACACCCTAAGTCTATTTATGTAGAGCTTCAAAATGCGATCAAGTTGACAGGAAAGGTTAATCATCTCGCCCGGGAACTGAGGGTTGAGCTGGATGACAGTTGGGCAGAGCGCCATTGGGTCAAGAGAATACTCAAGCTCCTGATGGCAATGGCCAATGTGGAGGTGCTTCAGAGTCCTCATGAAAGTCACAGCGCGGTGAAGAGGTGACAGTGGTCAGTCCCTTTTCTTACTGTGACCAAACACCCTGCCTGCCAGAAGGTACGTTAGAGAAGGAAGGGCTGCGGTTGGCTCACAGTTCCCAAGGGGCTGTGGTCTATAGCAGGGAATGAAGGACACGGCTCTGGCCTGGCAGCCAGGTGAGAGCCTTTCACCTGCATGTCTGCATACAGGAAGGAGAGCGTGACACACACACACACACACATGCACACATGTGTGCACACACACACACGGACAGAGACAGAGAGACAGATAGGAATGAGTAGTGGGAATATGTCACAAAACTTCAAAGCCTACTACCAAGCCACATACTTCCTCCACCAAGGCTCTACCTAAGAACTCCATATTATTCCCCAACAGTGTTGCCAGCTGGGGACCAAGTGTTGAAACACAAGAACTTACTGGCGGTAGAAAATGTGGGTGGGGCACATTTCATATTTAAACCATAACCACACAATCCCACATTTGAAATCTTTAATAATATTCTCTTGTGGGGCCTACTGTTACAGATGAGGAGGGTGGGGGTGGGGGAAGCAGTTATTTCTGTTGGGCAATAAGTTGTAATGATACACTCTGGGCCTGGGCAACATATGCTCATGATCTGTGTTTGTCGTCCCCCAGCAATGACAGTGACGACCCTCTTCTCTAGCTTTTATGGAATAAGTCAATTAAGGGCAAGTGCCTATCGTATGCTGGTCTCAGAACTTCAGACACTGGGATAAATAATCAGATGAGTTTGGAAAGTGAAAAGTAGAATGTCTTACTGCTGACTGTAGTTTATGCTCCAGGTCAAAGACCACATCCAACGCAAAGGAATGAGTCACTGGAAATTGTATTGGTCCACATTATTTTGAGAAACTTTCTGAAGCCCAGGGTGTGTTAACTTATAATACATAGGAAAAATGGGGTCTTCCTAGTTTATAATTATGAGAAATAGAACCTCAAATGTCTCAGTATCTGATAGGTATCTGATTATATACAATTGCAATAAATTTGGCAATAAGGTTAAATACCCAGTAGATATTTTTTAGTCTAATTGCCCAACAGTAATAAATGTGGGAAATGATTTTTACACAAAATTATCTAGCCAAGCCCTTCTTTCAGGGTCTGGCCACATCTGTCTAGTTAGTTTGGTCACTTAGTGATTTATAGCAGGATCCCAACTTGAAACTTGCTGTGTAGCCAAGGGTGACCTTGGGTTTCTGATCTCCATCTCTCCCACTCCTGAATGCTGGGACCAGGGGTGAGCCTTGCTGTGCTTGGTTATGCTGAGCTGGAGACCAAGCCCAGGACTTCATGTATGTTAGATAATGCCTTTACCAACTGAGACACACCTCCAGCTCCCTTTGAATTTTCAGGACGAAGTCAGACTCTTATATCTGGTTAGTCCTGAGGATTGGACCCAGAGCTTCCTGGGTGCTAGCCAAACACTTTACCAATGAGCTTTATCCTTAGCTCTCTATGACATTCTAGTTTTAGATAGTGTCTCTCTATGCTACCCATGCTAGCCTTAAATCGTTCTTTCACCTATGGGACCTTGAACTTGTGACCTTCCTGCCTCCATAGCTGGTGTCATAAGCCTGCACAAACCAGGCCCTGCCTGCTGTCACACTTTTGATCTGTGTTCTAATATTGTCTTCTGCATGAAATTTTGTCAAGTTTTCTAGTCCAAATTTCCTAGATTTAGGACTTTTAAAAGCTTAGTTTCTGTTCACATTTAATTTTGCTACCTCATTTAAATATGAATGAGTAGGCTAATAAAACAACAGAACTCTTTTATGTCACAGAACTTGGGTTGTTGTTTATGGGTCCGCAGACTTTCTCTGTTAGCTCGCAGTAAGGAGTTCTTCCGGGCTTCGACTCTACCTAGAGAGAGAAACCCTACTAGGATGGCGTTTGTTGTGTGAACGCTGGGAAGCGGGGAGTCTTCTCTGGGATGTTCCTATAAAGCACCGATGTGTACCGAAAATGTAAAATGGTTCAGGTAAAGATCTCACTGGCCCAGCAGGAGACAGGCGTTCATTCTGTACCATCAGTTCATGCCAATCTCCCCTTTACTCCCCCACTTGCCATTTCTCTCCCCTCTGCCTCCCTCCCTGCTTCCCTCTCCAGTCCTCTTCTTTCTCTAGCAAAACTGA
This sequence comes from Ellobius talpinus, assembly GCA_001685095.1. Classification (NCBI taxonomy): domain Eukaryota; kingdom Metazoa; phylum Chordata; class Mammalia; order Rodentia; family Cricetidae; genus Ellobius; species Ellobius talpinus. The sequence goes on along the minus strand of LOJH01055421.1, from coordinate 7,622 downwards.
ATCATTTTTTATAACTCATTAACCATCAGTAACCAGATCAGCAAGGTGAGATTTTAACCGTGAAAATGAGTTGGCTGAGTGGGGGAAATGGCTCCTTGTTTCTGTAGCCATGGTGTTCTTGACTGGAGCAGGGAATGGTGAAGGAGTTAACTTAGCAATGAAGTGTTGACTCAGCCTGTTGCTGTCAACTGCATTTCTTAATCCTCATCCTTCATACATAGGAGGGCATACATAACACAGCCAGAAGGAGTGGTTGGCATTGTCACCATTTGTAATGTCAGGGCAATGCAGAAAGCATTAGACTTTAAAACATCGGATGTGATCTTAAAGCACAGCTATTTAACCTTGTTTAAAGGGAATTTCTAAATGTTTAAAAAATCTAAATAATTTATCGTCCTTTACTCTTTTAATGAGGGGGCAGGCAGTGACTTTGGAGACCAGAAGAGGCAAGAGCTTCCTGGATACCCTGGAGCTGGAGCTAAAGACAGTTGTAAACCATCCAGTTTGCGTGCAGAGAACTCTTCTGGGTCCTCTGTAAGATCTGGATGTGGTTTGAACCACCAAGTCAGCTCTTTACTCTCTGCTGTGTGCGCCTTTTAATGCAAGATGGAAAACACTTACTGGTTACAAACAAATACTTCTTCTTCTTCCTATGGGTTGAATTTTATTTCCTGCAAATCATTGCTGAGGAATCCTATCTTAATTAAAATATCAAAAGAGATGTTCTGTGCCGTATTCTCGAGCCACTTCCAGAGTGTTCCTTGGACAAATAGCGGAGGCTGCATTCAGAGACAAGGTTGCTGTTAGCACTCCTAGAGGGTGGTCTTGGTCTGACACATAGTACTCTTGTGGCCATCACTGTGATCTTCATAGTCGTCATTCATTTCCCACATTTGCCAATCACAATGACATCAGAGGCATGAGCAGCTGGGGGTCGGGTGCGATTCTCAAGGCACGAATATGTCCCTTTCAGTTCATGGCATAGCATCACAAATTTTATTGATTTTTCCTTGAGGAGATCAGGAGTTTGTCAGCTGAAAGGGAGGGTTTGGGTAAAGACTAGGTGCCATTTGATTTTGGAGCCTTGGTAATGTTTATAAGAGACTGTCGGTGTGCTTACAACAGCCCCATTTCTCTAGCTTGTAAATGTTTTAATGAAGTTTGTTGAGAGGCCCTTGAACCGCACAATAACTAGTTTGCTTGTGTTTTCAAGGACCGTGGATTTGAAAATGTCATTTACTATCTAAACCACTACGCAGAATTCAATGACTGTCAATGATGCTTATTTGTCAACAGAAAAGAATACTGTGCAATTATGCAGACTGCCAGGGTTTAAAAAAAAAAAACTAACATGTAAGCAAAACTGACTTTCATCCTAACAGAATTATGATTAAAAAATAAGTCGGTTGTGATTTGTGAATACCTTGAAACTAATTAGCCATTCCACGAGATGTGATTGTTTCATTACCGCTCCATTACCACATTCTGCTTCTTGATCAGAATGGAAAAGCTGAGTTTTGATGGCTTAATTTCAAAAAGAGTCGTTCCTAGACTTTAAAAATTAACGAGCTCTTCAGCACCTCCTTCAAGGTAAATGATTCCATCTTAAAACTAGGGATCTATGGTTAAGGATCTGTCTGTCCAAGGATGATAATTTTTAAAAATATTTTACATTACATTTTATAAATAGAATATAGTTATAGAACATCAACCTATATATGATCCAGTGTTGGCTTATGCCTAGTGCCCTGCTCAGTCCTCCACATCTTCTCTATTTTAGGTCGATTGACAATGATCAGTCCTATGAAGTGGGCTGAGCATGGTTCTGCCTCTCCTAATGACAGGGGGTAGCAGTGCCTGGTTAGTGGTGGTGCTGGTCGAGGTGCAGCAGGCTGCCGGGAGCTCTTAGAGTTCTTAAGCAACACACTCCCGCGGCTGACAGCAGCTATGACCTGGGCCAGTGGACAGGGGATGCTCTCACGATTGCCTTTTGTAAAGAGTTGCTTTCTTTATTGCACATTTCCATATCTGTGCTGTGGGCAGGAAAAGAGAAGAGGGGCAGCCCATCCACCAAACTCTATTACCCCTGGCATAATTGAGACCATTGTTTTCAGTCACTCTACTCCACATAATGAAATTGCCTGGCCCCAAATCGAAAAGCTGTAATGCACATAGTCACTGAAACCATGGCTGAAATGGCATGATGGGCCTTAGGTATTAATTTAGCTACCTTTGTTATGGCTTGCATGCACTGGATTCACATGCTCACCCTCAGTGAGGCTATCACAGACACCCCAGTGACTGTCACCCCTCCCATTGTGTCCACACACACACACACACACACACACACACACGGCAAGGTGTGCAGAGGCAAGGTTATATGGAAATTAGCCCTGTCTGGGGGAGGAATCCAACCACCACTACAGCATTCTCCCCCAAAGCAATGGCTTGCTTGTGTATGCCTGCTAAATAATGTACAGTTTGAGACAGGAATGTAGTCTGTATTCATTTTTGGAGAGTAAAAGAGTTGGCGCGTAGTCCCATGGGAGACGTTATCCAGGGCTTTACCCTTGAGTAGATAAAAGACTACAAATTCTATCATGCTGGATCTGAATAAAAACAAATTGGGTAGACCATCCATAGAACAGACTGCTGTGTGATGGAGTCCTTGGCTTCTCCAAACCACCAGACCCACGGCCACCGGGCTCTGCCAGCAACCAGATGCCGGCAGTAGAGCTGACTGCAGCTTGGCACCAGAGCCCTGAGATTCCAAGCCAAGGGGAATTGCATGCAAAAAATACTTAGCATTCTCTTTGCAGAAGATTTATGTTTTCAATCCAGTGGGAGAAGGAGGTTTCAGACTCAGTGTGCCACAAATGCAATGTGGTTCTCTTACGTCTTAGTTTCAGATGACAGAGATGTGGGGGAAATCGTTAGTGTTGGCTGACCTTAGGGATAAGAAGCTGAATTTTGGTTTAGAGTGAGCTGTTTCCACAAAATGAGTTTTAGTTAGACTAGGTAATTAGTATTGTCATTATGTGAAGAGGTTGTATTGGTGTTTCAAGGAAAGGGAGTCCTGGTTTGTCTCTCCTACTCAGAGCAATCTGGCAATGTTTCATGTTTCATTTTTATAGCCTTGTGTAGGGAATGATTTATCTGGTTCCTAATCAGTGTGGAGCTAGGATGCTGTGGAATTTCCAACAATGCATCGGGGCCACCAAAGCAATGCCATTCCTACAATGTCTGTGGTGCAGAGTTGAGATTCCTTCAATCAAAATATGTTCAAACCTCTTGCTGTTAAGTATTCAAGAGATACAGTGGCATTATCTGAAAGGAGAGTTTGTTGTTGTTGATGGTTTTGGTTTTTCTCCCCCATCATTGCTTTCTTGACTCTGTTGGTGGGTGGGTGGCATTTCTTCGATGGCATAAATAATTTCTTCGAGACAGAAACACTTCATGTTCTTCTCTAGTTTACATCCAAAACACAGTGAGAAACCTTATCTGCACTCCGGCTCAAGTAGCCCGGCATCGTAGAAGACTGTGGGAGGACATGGGGCGGGTGCTACAGTTCTCAAGCTTGAAGAACGAGGCATGTGAGCAACGCTTGCTACGTGAGTCAGCTCCTGAGGAGGAGCCACCAGCCAGTTCGTGTCCACCTTGTTAAATGACTGAGTCGTGACTGATGAACTCACTTGTTTGGTGTCATATGAAAAACGCATACCGTGCATGGGTCCGATGGTGACATTCCCTTTAGAGATTAAATGTCAAGATGGACTTCATTTATATGCTGATGGAGAGGTTGGTTCTCCTTCTCTCGTCTCTTGGTCATCCTCTGCACCTCTGCTCACATCTGGCTGTATAAGAGTTCATGCCTGTCTCCTCCTCTGGGGCTGACTTCCAAGAAGTGCCTATGTTTCTTGGTGTAGGCATCATGAAGAGTTGAGGTTTAATCCTGCATGTAGGACTTCTGATGTCAGGCTCCTTAGGATCAAATCCAGGTCCCAACTGTGTGACCCTGAAAAGGTCATTTGATTCTTCTCCACTGCCTGTTTCCTCCTTAGCAAAATGAGAGAAGTATTGTTTATCGCTCTAGGCTCTTGACACAACATGTATCAAGTGCTTAGCTACCACACAAACCAATTACCTTGGAGTATCTGCACTGTCTTTTTAAGAACAGTGTCTTCCTAAATGGATGCCATAATTGTATTGAACTCTCTGAAGAAGAAACTGATTAGGGATACTCTAGTTGGCAGTCTCAGTATGTGGTAGCCTTTCTTTAGTAGCCTCGAATGATTCTTTTATTAGTGTCATCATGAATAAACACCAAAGCAAAGCCTGTGGATCTGTGTGCACACCAGACATCCCCTCTCTTCTTCACTCTATCACCCAAAGTCCCACATCGGAATATCTGCTAATTCTACATGCTGACTTTGAAAATTCACCCCCCTGTCTCAGCACAGTGATCTACTGCTCGGTAACCCCTGACCATAAGTTCTCCAACCTCCTAAATATGATTTATAGATTGTGGCTTTGAACAACATAGCAAAGTCAATTTTATCTGAAGGAAAATATTATTTTACTAACATTTTAAAAACCCCTTTGTGATGACTTGGGATGGTTTAAAAATGTAATCGATGATAAAATTCCAAATCCAGTAGGAGACAAAGGAGAAAACATAGTAGCCACTTTAATCAGAAAAATGGCTACCGGGATCCATTAACCCTGGAGATTATTGACACCCCCTGTCCCCTGTACTTCTTCCTAGATGCTGAGGTTTTGTTATCTGTATTTGGCAGCTAGAGCATGCAAAGTTGCTCTTGGTTTTCACAAATTAATTCATGTAGGCTGTGCATTTATTAGGCATTCCTGGAACCTTCTGCAACTTGATGTTGATAAAGGAATGTTATTTTGAAAAAGGGTAGAGAGGGAAGAATTTATAATTCTTGAACACAAGGAACAATTTGCAATTCTCATGGCTATCTTAATCATGGGGGGCATCCCCCAAAGATAAATGAAGCCTAGGGACTAGGAGGAGTCTCTGTATTGGCCATTAAGATCCGTGCATCTGCTGGCTCCACAATAGAGTGACTCCTCTTTGGGCAGAATTCCTAGAGTGTTTCAACAGGAATTTGGAAGAAAACCACCTTTACTTTTACATGTTTTCCCCATGACGCCAAACCCTTACACTCATTTATGAGAAACAAGTGTGTATCTGGCAGGTGTCACATAAGCAAGGGAATCTGAGATTCCCAGATTCCAGAGAAAAAGTTAGGTTTTGAGGCCTCTGCCTGTAACCTCAGCACTCAAGACTAAGGGACAGAGGCAAGCAGATCCCTGAAGCTCATTGGCCAGATAGCTGACCTACCTGAATGGTGAGAGTTTTGGTTTCAGTAAGAGACCTCGTCTTAAGGTCGGGAGCAATTAAGGAAAACACTGAGGATGGACCTTTGGCTTCCACATGCAACCAGACATGGTACATGGTACAAACACACATGGTAAAAATACCCACAACTACACTAAAAGTATGTCTACCACACACACAGACAGACACAGACATACAAGCATACAGACACACAGAGAGACACACATAGACACACACAGATGCACACAGACGTATAAACATACAGACACACACAGAGACACACATAGACACACACAGATTCACACAGACATACAAACATACAGACACACAGAAACACATATAGACACACACAGATTCACACAGACATACAAACATACAGACACACAGAAACACATATAGACACACACAGATTCACACAGACATACAAACATACACACACACACACACTCTTTCGCACACATAGTCTATGTCTTCTTTTCCATGCACACAACTTCCCTGTCCCCTTCTCAACTTTGGTTTTGTTATTCCACTGAGTCCCTTGGCCTTGTTGGAGGGCACACTGATGGTTGTAGGCATGATGCAATTTGCTAAATGGTGTTCTCCTTACGGAAATGCCATCAAAGAGCCCCGAGGGAACAAAACAATTAAGTAAACACGTATTGATCATGTGGTATCTGCTGCTTTTCTTACTTGACCAGTCCAGGACTCTGTCTGGTCTCTCTTGATCTGTGATATAGAAATCTGGGGCCATTCTTCAGGCTCCACAGTGGTTTTAAACTTTTAGCAATGGCGGGAACTGCTTTAAACAAAGTCTCATTTTGAAAGAAGCCCTATTACAGAATGGAATTCAAAGAATTTGGGGAGAGAGGAGGTGAGAGGGGCAGCAGACAGCTTTGAAAACAGCACTGCCTGGGAATTGTTAGACAAAGAAGCACTCGATAAGAGCAATAAAAGATAAATTCGATGAGACCTACTGTGAGCTAGAGACCTGATGGTGAGCTCCAGCGGCATCTGCTATGGACGGTGCTTACACAAGAGGAAAAGCTAAAGGGGAGGGGTATCTGAGGAGGGACATAGTATAACTTAGTTCAGGAAGCAAGCTGACTTTTTGCTGTGTTTCAAAAATGCTCCAGTTTTATATACATATTAAATTCTAAAAGGCAATAGCTATACTTCACTGGAGGTACATATGCAAAGCATACCCCTGTGTAACCATAAAAAAATGGAGCGGGGATGAAAGTGCATGTTAATCATGCTGACCCTGCATTAGGCAGAGCTAAGGAAATGGTTGGGAAAGTGTTCATTCTGGGAAAAGGGAGCTCTGACCTCTGTCCCTCTAGTGTTGGCTTGCTCTCTCTTCTCCCCCCCTCCGCCCCCAGACCCCTCTTTCTTTCATTTTGAGCCAGTCTGAGCTTGCATTTGAGAATTCTGTCTTAGCCTTTGGATGCTCCTTGTCTGTCCAATGAAACAGAGGCTTGTGCACCAGAGCAGGAGAGACCAGCTAGGGGAGGGCAGATGTAAGCTTGAGGACAGGACACAATGCCAGACGGCACATGCCCTGACCAGGAGAAGGACTAGGAATTCAGAAAGTTGGGTGGCTGGCTGGATTCTGGCATCTGGGATGAGGGAAAAGACGAACCCAGCACCAAGTTCTCTGGTGGGTGCTCAGGTTGGAGAATGACAACGATACCAAAACCAATGGGCTTACAATGTCAGGTTTCAGGTTTGGGGAGGTGGGGCGGGGCATGGGAAACAGTACAGTGAGATGCCGGTGGAGGTCCTGAATCTTAAGAAGCCTTATTTTTATAGCTACTTGGAAGTATGGACCAGGGCCAGTCTGAGACCTAGAGAGTGAGGCAGATGCTATAGCAGGAAACAAAGCTGAGCCCTGTTAGCACACCCTGTCTCCATAAGTGAAGTATGTTTATTTATTTAGACACAAGATATAGCCTGCTGATTTGTAAGCACCTTCGGCTGATCTGATGCAGGCCAGGCAATTCCCGCCAGCAGACTCAATGTGGAGGCAGGCATTAAGCCACCAAGTCCAGCACGTAGATAAGAACCATCTCGTGAATGCTGGGAAGGAAAATGGCAGCATGGCTTTTATGATTTTTAAAAATCTGTCAGAGCAGCCGTGAGCCCTGGCCCGTTCCGCTTGCAGGTGCAGAGTCGCAGCGGCGGCAGCGGTGGCGGGCGGGCGCGTGGGTGGGAGACATGTGGGCAGACACATAGTATGGAATAGAATTGTATATTTATTACT
>LOJH01055420.1:0-11871 GCA_001685095.1 Ellobius talpinus | reverse complement strand
TGGCCCCAGGAGGCCATGCCCTAGCCAAATGTGATTGGCTGAACTTTCCCATCAGCAAAGGAAGGAGGAAGTACGGCAACACCAATGGCTGCCACTTTCATGAACACTGAGTACTAAGTACTAGGCGCTTTCTGCACACTGTAGCAATCATAGATTTCAATCGTCCCAAAGAGCTACTAATATGTCATTCTACTGGAGCATCGCATTTCCCAGAGCGCTTTCTGAGTGTCCCCTCAAGGTCATATTTGAAATCCCAACCTTCTATGTTTTCTCTCTGGCAGTTACAACCCTTGCATGTCCTGCGGGTCTTACAAATGGGTTAATGGACTTACTTGGGAGTTGCTGAAGAACTTGTGTCGGGTGAAAATAGGGAGCCTGACTGGACACCTGTGTGGGCCACCACTTTCTGTCCTCATTCTCCAGGATGCAGGGTGACTAGTGGGGGCACCCACCCCTCTCATGGCCTATTGGACACCAGCTCTATGTAGAGCCACAAAATGACCGCCCAGAGCCAGACTTCCAGACTTCCAGTATTGACTTCTGGGACAACTGTAGTGAGGGCTTTCAATGCTCTACATCTGCTTCTGGAATTTTCTGTCTCTCCGGTTTGAGTCAGTCACTTACCTTGCTTGAGTTTCAGTCTTCTCCAGAAGGAGTCTGTGGACTTGCAGGGGCGGGGTGATCAGAAGTAGGGCAGGCAGAGCCCAGTTGTAGTGGTCTCTTCGGCCAAAGGTGGGTCCATTGCTGTAACTAGGGTGAAGGTCCTCCTTGTACCCCTTCAAGGTTGTATGTGGGCATCCTAGGCCCAGGACCTCAGAATGTGGCTTTACCTGGAAACAGGTCTTTGAAGACTGCTCTAGTTTCTTTTCTGTTGCTGCGACCAAACACTAATTTAGGGGAGGAGTGGATTTATGTGACCTACCCGTCCAGGTGGCAGCCCATCATTAAAGGGATCAAGGCAGGACCCCAAGCAGAAGTCTGAAACAAACTATGGAGGAATACTGCTTGTTAGCTCTCATTGGCTCATGCTTAGCTAGCTTTCTTATACAGCCTGGGACCATCTGCCTAGGGATGGTATCACCCACAGTGGGCTGGGCCCTCCTGTATCAATTGAGACAATTCTTTAGAAACATTACAGACTAACTTGATAGACACAATTACCCAACAAAGACTCTTTCAGGTCATTTTCAGGATGTAGCAGGTTGACAGTTAATGTTAGCTAGGACAAAGATGTAATTGAAGTAAAATGATTTGTCACCGTGGACCTGAATGTTTTCCTCTCCCTCTACCCAAATTCACGCCCTGATGCCTAATTGCCTGTGTATTAGAGGGGACCTTGGGGTCATGAGAGCTCTACTGTCACCAATGGGGTACACAGTCATATAACAGACTCAACAGAGATTATATCTGCCACGCTTGTCACTTGTGGATGTAACAACCCCTGACACCAGACTATCAGTCTATCAGACTATTGCAACAGGTGCCGGAACAGGATGCAGGGGAGGCACCCTCCGGGAATCAAAGAGTGACTCCTGTCTAGATAGTGAATCTACCTGCACCCTGACCTCCGTCTTTCAGCCTCTTGAACCTAAGAAACTTATCTCTGTTATTTCTAATTTGTCATAGACACCAGGAGAGTGGAGCAGGGCTCTAAGCCAGTCTGATTAAGATCCTTACAAAAAGAGATCGGGACCTAGATACCCGGAGGGAGTCCACGAGGGCACAAGGTGAGGATGGGTCTTCAGGGGAGCCAACCTGACTAAGCCTTCACCTCAGACTTCTAGTCTCCCTGACTAAAAGCTTGTTTTTGTTGTTCAAGACTCCTAAACAGTGCCTTATTATGGGAGAACTCACAAACATAAAACTAGCAGGCAGCAGCAAAGTCACTTCTTTTCTGGGTTGTCTTTTTTGGTCCTCATTTCTGTAGTAAATTCCACCAGAGAGGGTGTCATGATGCTAACAGCTATGGAGCCTTGGCACTACACTCAGGCCAGTGTTTCCCAGCAAATTATAAACAGCTGAAAGTCCAGCACACGTACTTGGAGCTTTACAACTCAGCCTTGGTCAGGAGAGTGCTTGACTCTGGTGTCAGAGGTAAACCAAGCGCATCTCACCCTAGGAGAACCAGTACACACACCCTCCTACTGACCAAGGTCTGGAATCCACAGGTCTTACTCCCACCCGCCCCCCAGTCTTGTTTCTGTGAGACCCCAATAAACTGCACCTTTATAATTCTGCATGTTTTTGCCTTTGTCTTTGGTCTCACAGCACCGTGGGTCAAGTCCTCAACATGGACTGGATTGTTCATGAACTGTTCTGTGCCTAAAGCAGCTTCCTGTGCCATCTCCTGTGGGCATCTCCATTTGTTCCCGGCTACCCAGATCTGAAATAAACACACAGAAACTATGTTAATTGCAATACTGTTTGGCCAATAGTTTAAGAGTATTTCTGGCTAACTCTTATATCTTAAATTAACCCGTTTTCATTATTTTATATTTTACCACAAGGCTCTCACCAGCAAGGTTCCAGGGCATCTGTCTCCTGCGGCGGCTACATGGCATCTCATTGACTCCTGCCTAGCTCTACTCTGCCCTGTCACAGGCCAAAATAGCTTCTTTATTCATTAACCAATAAAAGCAACACATATACAGAAGGACTTCCTACATCATCTTAAGTGCCTCCTCCATAGAAAGTATGTTCTGTGAAGGAGGAGCCTGCTTGTGTCCCTGAGCTCTGCTAGTGCCTGGACCACGGAGAGCATCTTCCCACTGATAACACTCAGTAGTTAACTAACCTCTTCACAGTGTTCGGAGAAATAGGTTTAAAGCAGCAGCTTCCTTCCCATCTTCCAGCATTGTTTCCGTCTGTTTCTAGAAGGGAGGTTCCCATCTTCCCTAATTCTGGGCAAAGTTTCTTTTGCATGCTTTCTCTCCAGACTCACTAGCGTGTTCCAGGCACTCGGCTCCATTTATCTCTTCTTGAGAATGACCCCAGCTACTGTCCTGAATTATCTCCTCAACTGGAAGTGCAAAGATGCCTCCCCTGCTTTCCCAAGATGGGTGGACAGCATCCATTCAAACTGAAGGTTGAGATGAGCAAGATCCAGGTGACTCACTTGCACCTGAAAATTTTTTTTTTTTGGCTAAAAAATCTGTGTGTCCACAGCAGTACAAGAAGTTACATTTTAAAATATATTAATATTTTTCATGTGGTGGCACATACCTTTAATCCCAGACCTCCTTAATCGGAAAGAGGTGGATTTCTGTGAGAGTAGCCTTAGGCATCTCGTGTTTACACAGCAGCATCTTGATTGCACTGGGAGCCCTCATTCAAAGACCGGCCCTGACTGCGCAGGGTAGTAAAATTTGCATACTGTCAAAGTCAGTTCTCAGGATGCATCCTGTTGTGGGGCACGCATGCCTGGGACACAAGGACGGAACCTTCCTTGACAGTAGCAATGCCCCAAAGGGAGGCATTGAGAGGACAGGACATTTCCACTGGCAAATGACCAGGAAGCCCAGAGAGCACCTGGATGTGCCACTCATGGGCGATAGTAAATCAGTTCCAGGTGGAGCCAGAAGTTCTTAGGTCCCTTGTTCTACAGTTGATTTTACTCCGGTGGGCTCCCAGCAAGGTGTGTGGCGATTCAGAGGTCAGCCTTTACTCACTGAATGCTTTGGTTCTGAAAAAAACCAAAGCATAAGGAGAGGTAGCAGGAGAACCTTGGCTGCAGTGATAGGTGAATATTTTATTTATGGGGCTGTGTTCCCCCAAGGTGCTACGGCTGCAGCATAATAAAATACATGCCATGAATACCAAAATAGCAATTTAATAAGGCCACCCTGTAAAGCTGTAAGCGAGATGGATGATACAGGAGGGGACAGGGTTATTTATAAATGCGGGTAGACACTAGAGCAAATAGATTCTTCCCCGCTGTGTTTTTGTCATGCACAGTGTAGCCGATTTGCACGTATGTGTGTACATGTATGCGGATGTGTTTACGATAAGAGGGATTCCAGTCTGAGACACACAGAGCCAGCCCCATGTCTGAGGTGGAGACATGATCTTGAGGTCTTCCTTTCTCCTCCCAAGCAGAGTCCTCTGTCTTCCCTGCCTCTTGCATCCAGCACTGTGCTCCCTGCCTCTTGCATCCAGCACCATGGTTTCTGCCTCTTGCATTCAGCACTGTGTTCCCTGCCTCTTGCATCCAGCACTGTGCTCCCTGCCTCTTGCATCCAGCACCGTGTTCCCTGCCTCTTGCATCCAGCACCGTGCTCCCTGTCTCTTGCATCCAGCACCGTGGTCCCTGCCTCCTGCATCCAGCACCGTGGTCCCTGCCTCCTGCATCCAGCACCGTGGTCCCTGCCTCCTGCATCCAGCACAGTGCTCCCACACAGAGTTGTGCAGAACAGCCGTGGGCACCAACAGGAGCAAAGAGTGCTGTTTCAATCTTTCAGGAAAGCAATGGGGGAGGTGTATCAGGGGCTTTAAACATGTTTGTGCTGGGTTGAAGTCATTTCCTCCCAAGGTAATCTAACCCAGGAAAACATATAAACCAATATTTCTGTACAAGCTTAGCATCCCTCCAGATCACTTATTAAACGTGAACATTATTAGCAACCTAAATTTCTAATAAGAGAATGATCAGAGTCAACCATTGTACGAAATAGTGTGGTTCCCCAAAGGATCCTTACAAAGTGCTCTTAAAACCAGGAAACTCTGAGGAAGTAGATTTTCAGAAGGTGATTTAAGGGATTCTTTCCAGCTCTGCTGTAGAACACTTACGTAAACAAGAACTCCCTAGGACCACTTAGACTGGGTGTAATTGCTCACATTCTAATCCCAGTCCCTGTGAAATAGAGGAAGGAGGATCAGAAGTTCAAGGTTATCCACGTCCTAGTGAGTCTGAGACCAGCAGGAACCACACAAGACCTATGCCACTACACCAAAACCGGGCCGCTCGTTCTCAGGGAGCCCTTCTCCCTGCAGCTGTGATAATAATGGGACAGCAAGGCCACACAGACTGTCTGCCTCAGTTATTGTCATTGGTGCCTTAAGAAAAGACTTGAAGGGGGCAGTCACAGAGACTGGGAAGGATGGCTCAGTGGTGGGGAGCACTTGCTGAGTAACAGTGAGTACGGCAGGGTGGGACCCACAGAACAAGCATCCTGCCCACACCGGTAATCTCAGCTCTGAGAGGCCGGAGACAGCAAAGTCACTGGGGCTCGCTGGCTCCCAGCCTGAGAAAACTCAAGCCACATGCTCTAAGAGAGACCCTGCCTCAAAAGAATAGGTGGAGAGTGACAGAAAAGGACCCCTGGTGTTCTCTCTGGTCCCGCAGAAGCACGCCTAGTCACACATGCGCACACACAAACCCGTAATTAAAAACGAAACAAGTCTTTCAAGATCACATTGAAGATTACAAATTAAAATATATGCTGCTAAAAGAGGACTAAAATTCAGTAATCTAAATATGAAAAAGCTTCTCATTTGGTGGCTTAGCTCTGAGTTGTGAATAACTTGCTTTATCTATTTCCTGCCCGTCCCAAATGTGGTACAGCAGACTCCTTTCTTCTAAGGACAACATGGTAGTCCTTTAAAGTCTCGCTGGTGCTCAGTATGCAGGAGGTGGCTGTTCTCCTCCCCGTCTTGCTGTCATGGCCCCTTCTTCCATGTCGCCGTCCTGCTGGGTGTTTGGTACAGTGGAACCCCCTCCCTTGCTATGCTGTACACACAGCACCAGGTCCCAGCTAGGGGGGTCAGGATGATGCAGTGACCTGCCTACGAAAGCGGGAGGCCAGGCAAGTCTGACACAGGACAGGACAGACTGAAATGGCACCTGCTGTGGCTTTCTTGTGTGTGTAAGTTTAGAAGCGCTCCTATGTTGCTTGCTGGTGTTTTGTTTTGTTTTGTTTTGTTTTTTAACATTGAAATGAGTGAAAAACCAAAAAGTTTGCTGCAGGAAAAACAAGCTGTGCATTTTTATCCCTCAAGACAGTCAGTGATAAACATGATGCACCTAGACTGGGTGCCAGGGTTTATAAGAATCAAATTGCTGACCACCTGGAGCCCAGCAGATCCGAGTCACTGTCTAGGCCTCAATGTCTGCAGCATGAGCTCATGTTCCTTAAGAGAACCCTGTAAACTGCCAAGGTGATATGGGCGGCAGGAGATGCATTTAAGTAGCAAGATTTTCATTTAGGCCTGATAACTGGTCCGCTAATTTAATTTTACTGTTTGCAATTCTCGGCTTTCCCAGTTGCATTTGTAAAAAACAAAACAATGGAGGTTTGTGTTGCTTGACAGAAGGGCAATAAATGACGCCAGTGCTTAATGGCATCACCAAATCCTCCAAGCAGAAGATAATTGGATTTTTTTCATGAATTTCACATATTTTTCCAAGTCAAGCTTTTGGAAGTGCACTCTGCTGGGGGTGAAGCTGCTGACCTTAGTGTAGATGCTATTTCAGATTCAGTTAAAAGGTCAGTATTGGAAATGGAGTGGGCTTTGTTTTCTGTTCCTGATTTTCAATGGGACCCCACATTGAACCGTGACCACATGCATGCTAGGCAAGCGCTCTACCGCTGAACCATACCCAAGTTCTTGGTTTTAAAGTGATGCTATGTATCCGGACACCAACCTGACAAGGCACAGAATTGTCTGAGAAGAAATAGTCTCACTAAGAAAACGACAGAAGCTACGTTTGGCTTTGGTTTTGGTTCATGCATATTGCGTAATTAGATTCTAAAAAGTTGTGTTAATCTGCCCGTCAAATAACAATGATCAGCGTCAAAGATCCTAATAGTCAGAGTAGACTATAAAATGTAGTGTTGGGGGGCCGGGGAGATAGCATAGCAGTTAAGAGTATGTGCTGCTTTTGCAGAGAACCAGAGTACAGTTCCCAGCACCCACGCTGGACAGCTCACACCACCTGCCTCTCCTGCTCCAGGGCTCTGATGCCCTGTTGTGGACTCCTTAGGCAACCACATATATGTGTCACACACATAGAGATACTAACATACATACATACATACATAGAGATACTACATACATACACACATAGAGATACTAACATACATACACACATAGAGATACTAACATACATACACACATAGAGATACTACATACATACACATAGAGATGCTAACATACACACATAGAGATACTAACATACATACATACATAGAGATACTAACATACACACACACATAGAGATACTACATACATACACACAAAATTGTGCACCTGGTAATTTACCACTCTGCTCTGTCTGCCGCACACCGCAGCCTGGGGTTGAGGCACGCCTCCCCCATACTTTCTGGAGGCCCCGCCCTAGGAGCCCTCCATTCCCTGGGTAGTCTCTGAGCCTTCCAGGATTGCTTTTGTCTGGAACCTGTGAGAATAGCACTCCACCAGAGGGAACGATTTGTGTTTACTTCAGTTAAAATTTGGAGTTATCCAACCAACTGCCCCCCACCCTGCTGTGGGTGACTTAAATCTCGATCCAGATTTTCTTCTGCTGCTCCCCCAGATTTTGCTTTACTGTCAGGTTGCCATCTTTTGAGATGGAAATGGCCAACTTGGGCCTAGGCTGCTGGGCTTTTGGGTGGCCATGCATGGCTGGGTGGACCTGATGGTGAGAACTGTCATCCCAAGGGGGCAGAGAAGCTCAGATGCGGGTGACATCATCACAGCTCAGGTCATGTAAGGAATGAGTGCATCATGAAGAGTACTGGCTTGACGACCTTCAAAACCTAGGACTCCGTGCTCCTTCTGTGAGAGGCCTTGCAGGCCACTCGAGCTCTAATGGTGGTGTCCCTGGTGTTGGGCTTCCTGGCCATGTTTGTCACCATGATGGGCATGAAGGGCATGTGCTGTGGGGGGATGACAAGGTGAAGAAAGTCCATACAGCCATGCCTGGAGGCATCGTTTCCATAGTAACAGGTCTTACTGCCTAGGCAGCACTCTCCTGGTTTGGTCATCAGATTGTCACCGACCTTTATAACCCCTTGACACCCATGAGTGTTAAGTACAAGTTTGGTCCTGCCATGTATATCGACTGGGCAGGGTCTGCTATATATCGTGCACCCTGTTCCTACCCTAAGTCATGAGCCGAATATGTGTGAATGTGGGTGCTGAGCCTGTGGGCAAGGTGTGGAGCAAAGGCCCCCTGGTCATTCCATCCCTGAACACCATGCTCTCTGGTGGAGGTGGGGTTGGGTGAAGACACCTAAAGGTTGGGGGTTGGGTGTGTTTTCTGTACAGTAACAAAAATTAAGTTTTGAAAAAAATTAATCTTTTAAAATTGAGTGTTTGGAAGTTGACGTGGATGCAAAAGTCTTTCAGCAGGGGAGATGGACTTCCTCTGCTTACTGGCCGATGCTGATCAGACACTAAAACCACACAAACCTTTAGGGAATTGTTTTTCAGTTAGCCAATGCATTCAAGAATGATATGGAAGTCTTGTGAGTCCTCTAAATTTGGGAGAGGGTTTTTTTTTCTAGATCATGTGTAAATCTTTAATCCTGAGAATCAGTGCCTGTAACACACATGCGCGCGCGCACACACACACACACACACACACACATCTTCTTTTAGAATTTTTGACACTTCCAGGGAATTGAATTTATTCAAAGAAAGACTTGCAAATAAGGAAATAACAAATTTATCTCTCTACTGAAGTGAAGAAAGCGTGAAATAAAATGTAAAAGAGCCTCACACTACACAAGCCTTCGTCTTGAAGCTCTGTTAAGTGGGCTTTGGAATGTTCTGAATCTTTGGATAGCACTCCAAATTTAACCAATTTGATTTTACTGGAAGAGCGTGAAATTGAGAAAGGTTAAGCTTTTGTAACATCTAAATTTGGCAAAACACTTAAACACATAGTAGAGGTAACTTACTTGGCAACTTTTGTCTTGCAAAGATCCTGTTGAAGGGGGACAGTGTGAATAGACTGTTCCTGTGTGGGTATTTAAGCTGAAACGTTTATACACTCTGCCGTGGAGCCTGTCCTCCACGTGGCACAATGCAGTCTGAGTCACTAGGTACTCTGTGCCTGCGCAGGGGGCATTTCCTTAAACATTTTAGCTTCTAGGTGTGACTCAGTATAGAACATGCGGTTGACGTGTGAGCCCTCGATTCAAATCCTTGTGTAACAAATAAACAAATGTCCATAGAAGAAAGGCCAAAGACGCCAATGATTTCAAATCGAACTCCACATGAAAGTTTGAAGATCACAGACAGTTCTGTGAAAACATTTAATGTAGGAAGACCACACAGAAGAAAGGCCCCAAATCTGTCTTCAGAAGAGGGACAGCATATATACAGGTGAGCCTATATTATAGGCAGATAGAACAAACTGGTCTAAAGATGTGAATACGTATCAAAAATAATATTTTTATTATCTTTAATGCTTTAATCAGCATAAAGGAGTGCTTCTGAAATTTGGCTTCAGTGTGCCTAGATATCTGTTCTTCTTAAAGAAAACTTCTTTCTTAAAGTTCTTAAGACTGGCAGAAGCAGCGGTGCTCGCCCTTAATCCCAGCACTAAGGAGACAGAGGCAGGAGGATCTCTCTGAGTTCAAAGCCAGCCTGGTCTACAAAGAGAGTTCTAGGACAGCCAGAGCTGTTACACAAAGAGACCCTGTCTCGCCCCGCCCCTGCCCCCCCAAAATGTTCTAAAAACAGAAGTAAGTTGTAGATCCATCAGTGGAAGAAATCAATGTTCAGTCAATCATCACTAATTTCGAGTTAGTTTCTGTATTCATTGCTTTTCCTGGGGCTGAGTCAAAAGACCTTGCCAAAAGCAGATAAGGAGGGAAGGTTTAGTTCATCTCAGTTTGTGAGCGCAGTCCATCACGTGGGGGGGTGGGAAAGGTACAGCCTCTCTGCTGTCATCTGCGCTCCTACTCTTGGGCTTGGACATGCTCTGACATCCTGAGCTCTGGGTCAGTATCTCTGCCTTCTCCAAAGAGCAGATTGCTGAGGCAGTCCAGAGCAAGCCCAGCCCGACTTGTGATACAGAATGGTGAGCTTTATGCATGTTGCCCCTCTTTTTTTTTTAAACTTTCTGAGCATGGGAACTCAACATATTCATCCATCCTTCCTTCCTCCTTTCTTTCTTTTCTTTCATTCATTCATTCTTTCTTTCTTCCTTTCTTTCATTCTTTCTTTCACTCTTTCAACTGTTTGTTCATCCATCATTTTCCCACATGCAGATGTTAAGGGTCGGGGAAAGGGAGAAAGAGAGAGAGCCCCATGCTTGAGAAACCCAGGTAGCTTAGTGCCTACAGGCAGGGTGGGGTAGCTCCCATTGGCACTTTCCTCTCTCTCCACCTCATCCTGCCTGCTGCTGCTTCTTGTTCACCGCAGGGCTGCCGCTCCGTCCTTTGATCCCTCCTAAAGGCAATATTACTGTCAACTCTGGATGCTGAAAAGCTGGTAAGGCCACCAGGTATCCTGTCCACCTGTGCCCTTGGTGGGGCTGTTTCTTACACCCTGGAGTGTTGATTCCCACAGCCCAGAGTGGGGCAGAAGCATAGGAGACACTCTTCTCCCTGCAGGGTGCACTTGCTGGCTACTCTGGGCATGTCCTAAACAAAGCCAAAATCCTTCTTCATCTAGGTACACACATTGTCCCCCAACCTCGCCACCCACAAGGCTGCACCAAACTAGCTCCTTTCTTCTACCCAAATGGAGGCTCTTTGCCTTCCCTGAAGGTCAAAGTGCTGCTTCTTGAGACCAGTTTGATTCCTGTGCCCTGTTCCCAGAAGGCCGGTGTTCTGCCATTTCACGTTAGTCAATATCATCTCGGGAAACACGCAAAACTCTGCAGTGTTAGCCACTAAAAATTTAAATAAAATGCATTAAAAAATATATTAGGAATTTTAAGAGAAAGGGGAGAGGGAAGTGGGAATGTAAAGACTACAGGCTGAACAGACCCAGCACTGACTCTGTGTATCCCACCGAAAGAGGTGGTAAAGACGGAGCTGGCGAGGAGTTGGAGTGTGCCATCACTGCTGACTCAGAGAGAGCGGGTTCCACGGCCCCACGTGCCCTTTACCCCACGAGAAGGAGCAGTGGCGTGATGAGAACCTGTTTGCATCTTGCATGAGCAGGTGCAGCCCTAGATGTGCATGCACCTGTGTAATTCCTTTGTCTAGATGCCGGGCTACCGGGCAGCCTCAGCCCAGGGCAGGGGCTTCCGTTCAGATGCGTTAATTCTCTACAGAGCAGCACATGAACAGCAGGATGAGGGACCGAGAAGACAACACCAGATCAAACCCCAACTACAAAGTCAGACCAAGCCCAGCTGCTGTCCTGAAATCACGCCCAAGCTCAAGTACGTGGGCAAGTTACAGTCTGATGCAACACCCCAGGACCTGCAGCACCCCAAGTCCTGCAGCACCCCAGGACCTACAGCACCCTAGGACCTGCAGCACCCCGAGCTCTGCAGCACCCCCAGCTCTGCAGCACCCCAGGACCTGCAGCACCCCAGGACCTGCAGCACCCACAGCTCTGTAGCACCCCAAGCTCTGCAGCACCCCAAGCTCTACAGCACCCCAAGCACTGCAGCACCCCAATCTCTGCAGCACCCCCAGATCTGCAGCACCCCAGGACCTGCAGCACCTCAGGACCTGCAGCACCTCAGGACCTGCAGCTTGTTTCATTCCTTTCTTCATGTTCTCCGACTTAAAGTTATTTTAAAGAACCTTCCTTTTATTTTATTGATCATTTTCCTAAACGTCACTAATGCTCTGCCTGGCCATTTCTTAAAGACCTATCACCTGTTAGCCCTAACTTTTATTTATTTTTTATTTTTTACTGATTTTATTGAGCTCTACATTTTTCTCTGCTCCCCTCCCTGCCTCT
>LOJH01055419.1:0-11871 GCA_001685095.1 Ellobius talpinus | reverse complement strand
TCTATCTATCTATCTATTCATATATGTTATTGCAATAACTTAGTTGTCCTGTCTTTGGCTCAAGACAATGCCCTGCTCTGGAAACTGATTATATCCACTAGCTTTGGAGGTGTGGGATCTGACCTGACTGTCTCTACCTGGGACTAGTTATGGCTCAATACATACTCTCACTTGAACTGATAAGACCTGTGGCACTTTGAGGACACCCAGTGTAATCTAGACTTTTCTTTTGGTTTTTATATTTATCTTTCCCTTTTTGTTGTAACTGTATGGATGAGCCAGCAGGTTGCCAAAATAAGTCCAAGCTATCAGGGATGGCATTTGACAAGAGGTTTCACAAGACCTGCCCTAGTGGGGAAATACCCTAGCACTGGCTACTAAGTTGCAGACTGCAAATGCAAAGATCAGTACTGGGGGCTCTAGCCTCACTCCCAGCTCTCTACCATGTGACCCAGATAATTTGCTTGGCTCCTCTAAATTCACAGAAATGGAGGCAAAAGTCTGTGCCTTTATGAAGGATGACCATAGAGATGACGATGAATCATGGTAGCTGCCATTGCTGCACGGTCTATTTGTGACCAGCACTTACCTGTGTAACAACACAGTAGCTGCTTGAGGGACTTGGAGGTTTTCTCTGTGAGGGGGAGTGGCTTGGAAGTTTTCAGCCCTCAAAGCCCATTTCTCTTCACACCATTCTTTCTCTGTTGAAGGAGGTGTTTCCTGCCCAATATTGCTAGTCATGCTGTACACACCAGATCCTGGACATCCCAACCTCCTGAGCTAGATCTGCTCTTCTGCCTCTCTCAGACCGGGAGAAGTGCCCTTTAGGAAACCCATTACTCAACTGGATCAAGGCAGATTCTAAGCAAAATTTAGATTTTTGTCAAAGATCTTTGGCCCTGAGCCTATTTCAAAGTGCCATTTAAGAAACTCTTTTGAATTGGCACCAAGTCATCTCTCCCTTCAAAGGAAGAAAGAAAAATCCTTTCTCTTTTCGGTGCAGGTTACCTCCTGCTCCTTCCTCCCCCCTTTGCCTTAGGAGCACTTTGGCATTTAGCTTGTTGTACACTGCAACCTTGAAAAGGTTGAAAGCATTCTGAGAAGCTCAAGTTTGGCACCCCAGCCGGGTATGGACTGGCTGTCGGGGGGGAAAAGTAGCCATGCTTGAAGCTGTCCAGAAGAACTTGGTTTGATGCTTACAGCTGAAGGAGGCATCAGAAGGAAGCCACAGCTGACTATTTTAGCGATCATTTCATGAGGACTGGATAAGAGACAGTCCATTAACTTTCCTCTTGAGTATTTCCAGGCACAGCGGGCATGCATGACGCTGCTCTAAACTGTGAGAAGTATGTCAGGGCTCTTGTGACTGGCTTTGATTTCTTAAGAATAGTATTTTATTTCTCATCAGGCCCACAGAACAGCCTCGCCAATGCTTTTGATAGATTGTCTTGTGGAGTACTTGGCAAGAGGAAAATGCATCCCAGATGTAAGAGGATAACCGGAAGGAAGGTATTTATAACTAGATGACAAATGACGACCGTCTCCACGGAGAACCTGCTGTACAAATCCTATTGTTGCAAAGAGTTCTGAAAACTTATTAAAGATGTCTGAATTAGAAATGATAAAAAAAAGCTACTGGAAACCAAAATGAGCTGAGATGAGAATATTGGCTTCATCGAGAGAGCGTTGTGGAGCTGGGTGACTGCAAGAAAGAAATCAGGCATCTTCAGTAAGAACCCTTTTCAGAATTTACATCTGACGTCCGTCCTCTGTTTTACAAGGATGCGGGGATGCAGAGAGGGTTAGAGGACAGGGCCCACGAGAAGAGATGGCCTTGCTTTGTGCACAGCATCCATGTAAGAGGCTGCGAAGCTAATTTTGACAAAATTGTATATATATATATATATATATAAAACACCCCGGAAACATTTTTATTCATTGCTCCCCCTGCCCAAAGATTCATTTTTTGGTCTTTATTTACATTGAATTTATTAAAAAGAGAGAAATGAAATATCTTGGGGGCAGCTATGTGGAAGAATATGGGCTTTCACAAGGTAAGGACATGCCTCAGCTGGCAAAGTGCTCAAGCCTGAGGATCGGAGCTAGGAGCCCCAGCATCCAGATAAAAAAGCTGGTATATGGCTTATAGCTGTGTTCCCAGTGCAGCTGGAAGAGATAGGAGGATCCCTGGAGCTTCAGGCCAGATATGCTAGATGAATCAGTAGGCTGCAGGCTCACTGAAGAGACCCTGTTTCAAAAAATAAGGTGGTGAAGGTTGAGGCTGACACATGATATCACCCTATAGTGTCCACACACACATGTGTGTGTGCAACACAAAAAGCATGTGTGTGGACAGGTACACACATGCACGAACGCATCTGTGCATGCAGATCCATGGCTTTTATAGCCATTTCTGCAGCCTTAGAGTACATCAAATGATACTCTCCTTGTGGCTTCCTACAGGAGTAAAGACAGCCTATGCAAAGTGCCAGGCACACAGTATGTTCTTTATATTCGCCTTGGCATTCGTGGCAACTGTGACTGATTGAGATGATGGCTTGATTCTCACACAGGACTGATGCAGAGAGGTAGCTGTGGGTGAGCGTGGGACTCTTAGTGTCTTCACTAGTTCAGGTCTGGGCATTCTTTACTTAGTTATGTAGGGCTGCAAGTACACCAGCGGAGAGCTGCATGTCCACATTTCGAAGATGTTGACTCCGAGGTATTTCTAGCCTGGAAATTTCCATGAATTCAAGCCTTGCGCAAAGTGCAGTGTGGGGGTTGCAAGCTGGAAAAATTAGCTGGCTTCTTACCAAGTCTTTTTAATGGCATTCTTCTTCAGTCTCTGTTTCTTAGACTGACTGGGCCAGAGTAAACAGATGCCTGTGATGTCAAAAAAAACACGGATGCCTGTGATGTCAAAAACCTTGCTCTGGCCATCAATCAGAGTTCCCTTGGGAGGGAGGGTAAGCCTCTACTCAGGTACTAAGGCTCTCCGAGCTTTAGACTCCCAAAGGACAGCATCATGAATGTGGAGTTTCCCAGGAATTTGTTGTGGGACCCTCACGTCTGGGGACATTTCCTTAGCAGCTTGTGCCAAGCTGAGGCAGGAACCAAACTGCAGGCCCAGGCCAGGCCAGCTACACTGACCTGGAGACCCCTGGAAACCCAAGAACAGTTTTTGTAATGACATCAAGGCACTGAATCCCCTCCTTAAGTGCAAATATCATTTAGTTAGTAGGGGAAGAGAGAAGAAGTAGCCTTGAGCTAATTCAATATTTTGCCTCTAAAAGACAGATGACCTAAAAGAAATGGTTTTGAGAGTCTTAAATAACTTTGAATAGCAAATTTATCTCCTTCCTACAACTCAGAGATATAAGACTCAGTCATAAATCTGGAATTGGGCTTTACAAAAGGGCATACTAATTTTTTTTCATACCAGAGCTGTGTATATTATTTTGTATGTCTCCATCTATCAAATAATACTTTCAAAAGACCCACGAGGATGCCTGGTGCGAAGGGAAAATAATACAGCACAGCTGAGATTAAACAAAGCTGGGACATGGCGTGCCATGAATGGCTTTGCAGTTATGCACTGGATTTAGAGGCGGTCCCTAGCAGCCAGAATAAAAAGAGAAGCACAGTTAGTCACAGGTGTCACCTTTTCAGAAGGTGAAAGCAAAACACTTGCTCTGGAGAAGGTTTGCAGACACTACAGTTGGAGTGCCTACCACGCACTGAGCAGTGGCGCAGACAATAGCGTCCCAGGAAAACGACAAGCTGGGGACATGTTACTTCATGTAGTGGAATGCGTGCATCATCTCTGCCATGCCAGGATCTTGGGGTGCACATTGGAAGGAATGTTTCTGTCTTCCCCAAATTTTCTATGTGTTGATACTTAAACTCCAGTCTGGTGGCGTAAGGAGGTGGTAAGAAGCAATTAGGTTATGACTGCAGAGCACTTATGAATGGGAGTGGGGTCTTCTAAAGAAGCCCTGGAGAGCTGTCTGCCCCTTTCACCATGTGAGGACAGAGTGAGAAGCTATACAGTAGACTGGTTATATAGTAGAAGTGGGTCCTCTATTGACACTGCATGAATCATGCTCTTCCCAGTCTCCAGAATGGTAAGAAATGAACTGTTCTCTCTAAATTTCCAGCCTATGGTACTTTGCCATGGCAGGCCAAATAGACTATGGCAGGTTAAGACAATAGCTAAGGCTCATGCCTACCTGCATGGAGTCCACAGTGTTGTTGAGTGTTCTTACAGATTAGGCAGTGCAAACTGGATATATGTGGTGGTTTAAATAAGAACGACCCCCCCCATAGGCTCATATATTTGAATGTTTAGTCACCAGGGAGTGGAACTGTTTAAAAAGATTAGAAGGATTAGATGTGGCCTATGTTAGGCCCAGTCTCTCTCTCTCTCTCTCTCTCTGTCTATCTGCCTGTCTCTCTGCCTGTTGATCAGGATGTAGCTCTCAGCTACTTCTCCAGCCTGCCTGCCACCATGCTTCCTGCCATGATGATAATGAACGAACCTCCTGAAACTGTAAACAAGCCCCCAATTAAATACTTTCTTTTTAAGAGTTGCCTTGGTCATGGTATTTCATTACTTACTAAGACAGTGTACAAACCATAAAATCAATTTGTACAGAGACATTTTATTAAGGATCATACTCAAGTGGGCCAAGTTTGTAGTGCAAGAATACTTGGGTATTTGACTTCTGATAGCCTGTTAAAAGGTATGCCTTCACTACTACCCCAGATGGTTTTCTCTGCTCTTACTTTGTGCCCGTGGCTATGGGTGACAGTGAATACAAAGAATACCAGACAAGGTCAAGGTTTTCTAGACCCTTCTATGATAGTGAAGGAAGCATACATATGCAAATCAGTAAAATAAAACCCAGGGACATTTGCCAGGTGCTTTTGCAGAGATGTGAATGGTGTTTTTGCGGAATGCTCTGGGAGTGTTTACCAGCTGTGAATGGAGAGCTCTGGTGGGGTTTACCGTGAGGAGAAGCTTGAACTGGTTTCTGGAGGACCTGGGACCAACTGCAGTAACAACAACCGCTTGCTTTCCCAGGAGCTAATCTAAATCCTTTGTGCATGTGATGTGTGTGGAGTTCATTCATCTGAGTCCATGCAACAGCTCTGGGGGTAGGGATTAGTAGGAGTCTCAGTTATGGCAAAACCGAGGCACAGGGAGCTAAGCAGTACACTCTGATCACCCATCCGGTGACACGGAGCGACAGCACCCCTCCCCCTCCCTTCACAGTGGCAGATAACTTCCACTCTTTCTAGTTGCCTCTTTCTTGACCCTGAGATAAAGCCAGGTACATCTGCTGCACCCCTTAACATCTGCTTCGCCTACTTAGAATTTACTTTGTTGTATAATTGCCCATTTATCTGTATATATCACTTGAGTCATTAAATTATTTATGGCATAATGTATAAGTAATCATTGTAGTTACATTGTTTATTACATGTAAATATAAATGATTTAATGTCTACATCTCCCTATAGATCATCATCAGCTTTTGGGCAGCAACCGTGTGTGCATCTTCTACTGGGTTTCTGGGTAGGAGTGTGGTGTTGTCAGGCATTCAGGAAATGTTTACTGAATGAACAGAGCCAGGAAAGGACCTGAACTGTTGGAAGACTGCATGATGAGGACCCATAGTGGCTGGAAGGGATCGTGGGATAGTGAGGTGTTTGCGGGTATTTGAGATAAACCTCGTCCCCATCAACATAGATATTATCTTTTGTTGTTGTTTGTTTAAAAAATGAAACCTGGCCAGATTGCTCACCCAGAGGGTGAGCTGTTTACCTTTAAGGGGCAGAGATAAGGGGAGGAGGGTTGGTGGAGACACTTTGTGTTCTACATGACCTTGGCTTGCTAGATGGTTCCTGAGTCAGCATAGCAGTGGAGACGCTGCATGGTCAGGCTTTTATGTCCCAGTTCCCTTTTCCTCTCAGCCCCTAGGAGGTAGATGCACGGAAGACCTCGTGGTGAGAGGAAGCAAGGTGTCATACCTTCCTTTTGCCCCCATTTCCCACCTCAGGGCAGAAGAAAGTAGGGGTAGTTCTCAGTGTCTGGTTTCTCTCTAACTTGCTGTGGGGTTGGCAGGGCAGGGAACTGGTTTCAGCTGGTTGGCATCCTGTCACTCTTCCTTTACATCCCAAGCCTCGGCTGTCTCCTTGCTTCTATTTCCAGGGCAGGAGAGTGGCTGCATCTATATTTGGTGGGCTGTTCTGTGTCTTTTTGGCACAGTTGACTCAGCAAGCTTGAGTTAGACAGGTTCAAGAGCCTGGCAACTGACAACCGTGTTTCTTAGCCTTTGGTGCTCCTGTACCCTTGAGACTGCCAGGGCTAATCAGCTATTTGGAGCTCAGTTTTTCCTGCTATTTGCATGGTAAGAGCTTAGTTTCTAGGAGGAACTACCCCAAAGAAAGAGCTCACCATTTCTTCCTTCCCCTTATACGTCCCCATTAGTCCTATGAGTCAAGTTCACTTATTTGTTAGTCGAATAGATATTTACTAAGTGCCTTCAAGGTACACAGGTTTGGGATAGTAAGTACCAAAAATGGAAGTGATAGCTGATGTCAGAGGACAGCACAGAGAGGACTTAGAGACTCTTAGCATGTTCAGGGTAGTCTTTATGAAGGGGTGCTGTTTCAGTTGGATTTTTAAGGATGAAGAGGGTTTTAAATGTAGGGAGGGCGAGGTGAAGAAGACTTGAGAGTGCGATGGTGTGAGGAAAGGGCAGAAGAAGTCATATTTGGGATCTGATAAATGAGCCTATATTACGAGAGCAGACAATTCGTATTGGAGGAAAGGGGGGAGGAGTTCAGGTAGAAGTGCTAGATTTACGGTGGAAGGGAACACTTTAGAGCTATCAAAGGTGTTTTACAGTAGATAAATAATAAGGTAAGAGTTTGACTTTAGAAAGTGTTTTCTAAAAGAGGTATGCCCCAAAGGGTAATTTAAAGTAAAGAGAATTTGAAAGCTAAGAGAGCAGATCAATTCAAGTCCATTGTATTATCTAACACACACTACTTAATGTGAACTATACACTGATCCACACTTTCCATGTATATTAGCTCATCCAACCTTCCCAATAATTCTCTGAGATTGGTACTGTTACTATTTCTTTGCTAGAGCCAAGAAAATGAATGTACAAGAGGTTAGGGGAATTTTTTAAGGTCATAAAGCCAGCCAATTGTAGAGCTCGAATTTATACACAGTCTTTGTACAGGATTGTTAGGCAGCCTTCTCCCAGCACTGTGTATACTGTAATGACACAGCACACTGTCCATCATTCATGGAAACCCAATGTACATGGGACTGCTGGCAACATATATTAAAATGCATGTTTTTGTTTTCATCACTTAAGAAGCAGTCATTTTGATAGATCATTTGACAAGGTTTGAGCTATAGTGATGGCAATAGACAGAGGAAAAGGGCATAGTTAATAGAGCTTAGTGCTAGATTTGTTATGAGTCTTTTTGGTCACTAGCAATTTAGGTCTTAGACTGACCCTCTTGTTGGGGTACTCATTAAAAATATGTATATAATAATAATATTATATAGTTATTTGACTTCTGGTAAATGGGACCATATTGAAATTTTTGCTTGAAACAATAAAAAAACCCAGATACAGTGTATGAGGCAACCATAGGTCTGCAAGGTCTTGGTCATCTGCAAAAATACACATTGATCTTTGAAAGATAAGAACATGAAGTGGGCCCTGGGTTGCCCAGCTTGAAAGATATTCTAGGCAACATCACTGGGAATGGACAACTTGGTATATTCAAGCAGATTCCTTAAACTGAAGAGTCTGGGAAGACCAAAGTAGTTAGAGTTTGCCAGACAGAACAACAGAGAAGAGAGAATTGCTGAGTGAAACTCTAGCACTTTGTGGTGGTGGTTTGAGTAAGAATTGCCTCTATAGACTCATTTGTGCTTGGTTTCTAGCTGGTAGAATTGTTTGAGAAGGATTAGAGGTGTGGCCTTGTTAGAGGGAGTATGTCACTGAGGGTGGGCTTTGAAAGCTCATGCTGTGTCTGGGTAGCTCTCCGTCTCATGGCTGGAGACCAGATGTAAGCTCTGAGTTAGTGCTCCTGCACCATGCCTGCCTGCCTGCTGCATTTGCTTCTTGCCGTGATGGTTATGCACTCACCCTCTGAAACTGTAAGCAAGCCCCTAATAAACTTTCTTCTACAGTTGCTTCAGTCATGGTGTCTCTTTATAGTAATAGGAAAGTAACTAAGGCTTTTGTTGAGAGCCCCTTATGAGTATTCAGTTGAGGGAAGTACATAGATGAAGGTACCACCTAAGGTTGGTCATATGACCACCTGAAAGGAGGGTGGGAACAATACCCAGCACTCATAAGGACCCTTAGCAGTGCCTGCTAGCTGCAGCCTGATCAGCAGCTTTGAGAGATAAAGGTATTTAGCTGAACATATAGAAGGATCTTAGTAGTGGGAACAATTGACTTCAGAGCAGACACTCTTCTGATTCTCCCTAGCAAATTTTAAATGTAAGATATAAAAGGATTGTATCTCAGCAGGTAAACAACAACAGCAACAAATCACTTACAGATATTTATGGGAGGAAAAGTTTTCAGCATTTAGCAAGGTAAAATTCAAAATGTCTACCATCCAAGAAGAAAGATCAGACGTGTAATAAGCGGTAACATAAAACCCATACATCAGTCAGAACTGTTTCAGGATTAGCAGACACAGACATTAAAAATGCTAGCATAATTGTGTTACATACACTCCAATATACTGGGAGACTTCCAGGACATAGAAAGGCCAAATCTAACACATACTTTGAAGACTACAGTGTGCAAGATAAAAGATGCACCAATGTGATGAATGGTGGGCTAGGCTTGCAGAAAAAAGGTTCAGTGAGCTTAGTTGCAACAATAGAGAATATAAAAAAAATGAAGCAGGAAAAAAGGAATTTTAAAGTGAACAAAGCATTTGTAAGTTTTGAAACTTCAAGAAGCACAATATATGTGTAATTGGAGTCTACAAAGGAGAGAAGAAAGAAGGGACCAGAAAGAACTATTTGAAGAAATAATGGCTCAATGTTTCCAAACTTGATGAAAACTATAAATCTGCAATTAGAGAAGCTCACAAACACCAAACCAAGAAATCTGAAGAAAACTATATGAAAGCACCTGGATTCTACCTTAATACATCTATTTAAATAGCCACCAGCTTAATGATTAACTAGGTGACTGTGAAAACCCTTTCTTATCATTGTGTGCACCACAGAGAAGTAACTTATGAACTGTATGTGAAGAATTACTTAGAGATTACTGTCTTTAAATGGAAGATTGCAGATTAAAGACTTCAAATTTAGAAACTAGGAAAGATGCTTCTAGGATTAGCAGAAAACAGCGAGAAAGGAATAGGGATTGGCTTCCAAGAGATGGAGAGCTTTCCTAAGGCAAATGCACAGGTGGGGACCCCCAGGAGCTGTGGGAAAGAGAAATGCACAGGTGGGGACCCCCCAGCAGCTGTGGGAAAGAGAAATGCACAGGTGGGGACCCCCAGCAGCTGTAGGACCACAGCTGCAGAGGTGAATGCAAATGCACAGGTGGGGACCCCCAGCAGCTATAGGATCACAGCTGCAGAGGTGGGTGCAAATGCACAGGTGGGGACCCCCAGCAGCTGTGGGACCACAGCTGCAGAGGTGGGTGCAAATGCAAAAGCTGAAGCAGGAGTGTGGCGGCCATCTCTGAAGGGACAGAATGGAGAAAGGGAAGAGTAGAAATTTGTGGTCACTTCTAGAACTTTCTATGGTAGTAACTGAGGAGGGGACTTTTTGTGAGAGGGCAATTCGAGGTCACCCAGAATACTGATGTGCTGAGCCAGCCTGGATGAGTGTTTGAGGCCAAGGGACAGCAATTGCAGATGGTTTTGAGCTGGGAGATGCTGATAGTCAAAAATAGGTTGGAGGCCAGGGTGGCTAGAATTGGTAAGGGGAAGGAAGGGCGTGTTGGTGCAAGGCTTGGATGGGGCAGTAGGTACTACTGATTGAAGGGTATAAGAGGTTAGTTATGTATAGAGTTTTAAAAACTCTGGCTTCAGGAAGATAGGTAGTGTGGGCGAGGCAGGAGTAGAGGCAGGGCGAAAGGCAAAGAGGTTCTGTGAATAGTTGGAGTGGGGCATGGTGGTGACTTTTGCTAGAACAGGAAACAGATACAGGGAGTGAAGAATTCAAAGTAGAAAAGACAGCACTTGATGAAAACCCGAGGTGTTAGGAATCTCGGCAGTGATAAAACTGGGCCTTGAAATCCTAGAGTAGGAAGTGGTGGGGGTTGCCTCATGGGGATTGATAGTATACCCTATTCTCTCTGTTTCACACAAGGACCTTAGCAGATGGCTAAGGAGCCTCTTTTCAGTTGTGCCTTCCATCAAAGCTTCTAGGAGCCTTCATAATCCATGTCACTTCCAGGTCCATTGCCGGGCTGCTCTGCTTCAGCCAGACTGGTAATGGTCGAGTCATCTAATGCTGGCAGTGGGCTCCTTTGCTGCAGAGTGGAAGGGGGTGGGAAAGCGACTCGGACAGTGGGACAGAGAAGGGCCACATTGCCCCCAGTGATTGCCATCCTCATCTATAAAACTGTGATTTCTGATAATCTGAAGAGGCTGAGACAAGAGGATTGCTCTGAGTTCAAAATCAGCCTGAGCAAGAATTAGGCCAAGAACAACATAGCACGCCCATGTCTCAAGACAAAAATTTATAAAAATGTATTTATGGTTTTATTTTTTGATTATAAAAATGCTCTCCTCTTCCTTGCTCCTCCTCCTCTCCATCACTTCCCTCCATCCTCCTCCCTTCATAGTTTTGGCTTTTTGATACAGGGTCTTTCTACCAGATACAAGATACAAGGTCTTTTTGACAGGTCTTTAACCTGCCCTGCTGGCCGTTACCGATGTGCACCGCCAGGACTGGCTCAATGCTACTTTCAGTTCTCTGCTCTTCTCTGGTGCCCTTCACGATTCTCCTCCTGTGTTGGAAGAGATGCCCTTCTTCCCAGTGCTTCTGGCCTAAGATCCCCCCCAGAGCCGCATCTCTCCGACCTCAAGCTCTGCTCTGTGTCCAGCTTCAGCCCTCCTCTTCCTCTTTACCAAGGACATACATGCTCATCCCAACTGCCGCACACCTCATTCACCTTCCTGCTTTTAGTTGAATTCTTGTTAATGACACCCCCACCTTCCTTCCTCCTCAAGCCTCAGAAGAGTAGTCTCTGGGGACAGGATGGGTCTCTTCTGTCTAGCAAAGAAAGGTGCTGAGTCCTGTCATGTAGCACTTACCTCGCTCGCTTCCAGGGCGTCATGAGAATTAAAAGTTTGTAAATTGCCTTGAGTTCCTTGGGGACAACTAGCAAAAGTAAAGAATAAAAATCCCTTCGTATAAAGCATTGGAAAGGCAGGCTGCGGACTGAATCACAGTCTCCCCCACCATTGGGTTATGATTCGGAATGCTTCTGGTGAAATATCACATTCCGTCAAGGCAGCTGAGGCTCGTGTGAGGCTGCTAATTGTAATAAAAAGCTTAATTTGCACTTCGGAGAATTTCTCATTTCACTGAGTTGGGGGCTAGTGCGACAGAGATGAGCTGCTCAGGGGAGCTTTATCAGCGTATCATGGGGTTGGTGATGGCAGATGATTGTTCCAGCACTGCACAGCTGAAGCTTGACAGCTCGGTGCCATTAACACTCCAGCTACTCTTTTACACAGTAATACCACTGTTTCCCCTGTCTCCTAGCTCGGAATCCTTCATTCCCTCACCTGCCTCTCCTTCCCTTTTTCTTTCTTTCTTTCTTTCTTTCTTTCTTTCTTTCTTTCTTT
>LOJH01055418.1:0-11871 GCA_001685095.1 Ellobius talpinus | reverse complement strand
GGGAGGAGGTGGAAATTTTTTTTAATAACAATAAAAAAGTGTCTAATAAAAAAAGAGCTAGTTCCAGGACAGGCTCCAAAGCTACAAAGAAAAAAAAATTGATTACCCCATCGTTTGACTGAACTGCGCAAGATGTATTTCAACTATTTGTCTAAATCTCTTGATTCTACCTTGACCTTGGCCTTCAGTCTTTAGATAGTTGTACAATTTTGATGTACAGAAGAGTACAAAACACATCAGCACTTTAGACAGGTGGGGGCCAGAGACCTGAAAAGCAAACCTCATTAAAGGAATATCTATCTGCTCTGCATCATTTACCACGTTTAGTTTTCAGTCTAATATAACACAGATAAAACTCTATCAATATCACATTTTTTGAGAACTATACCCAAATCAAACAAATGTTCACTGGAAACATTGATGTTTTCTGTTTTCTACTAAATAAACCATTAGGATTTTGTAAGTGATGTCTCCCCCCTACCCACACATACACCCCTTTGGGTTACTTTTCATCTTTAATTGCTTTCAACAAGCTTTCTATGTGCCAATTAAAGGGACATTGACATGTAGGAGTGAATGTCTGGAACCACTGGGATCTTTTATTATCAGAAGATGCTTTCAAAAAAGATAAATTTCTAAACAGTTTTCTGTCATCTTGAGCCACTCAGCACTTAGTAATTTATACTAGAGGATTATGTTGCAGTGATCTGCTACCAAGGATAATGATAAAAGATGTATATTTGAATAATTAGATTTTAATTAATGTAATTACATGAGCAGTATCACCCCTTCTCCTGTTGATTTGTTTACCAAAATTAACTCTTATTTCTCATGTAGCACTTATAAAGCCATTGAACTAATCCATGTCTTGTGTTATTTGCCAAAATAATGAGAAGAGTTGATATTTCATTTATGTATGTATCTCTTGACTTAATTGATAACCATTTATTAGTCATAAATATAATTTTTAATTGTTTATCCTTAACTTTGTATTCATTTGGAAATTTTTCAGCAATGTAACAGCCATATCTCATTTAACAGCCAAAGGAGAGTCTATTTTAAACATCTTAAATTGATATCTTCTTCAATAAAATAAGTGGAATCCTTAAATTGATATCTTTTTCAATAAAATATGGACAGGTCAACCTGAGTCTGGCCATATTATGTCTATATTTAATTGATGCCATAATGTAATTTTTAAACCATACTTCTCCAAAATATGAAAACCTCTTTTTTAAACCACATTTTATCGTTAGCTCTATAAGCTGCCATTATATGGGAAGTAATGGTCATATACAAATCACAGAAAAGTAAGGGAATTCTCCAATCACATGTACATATTGGACCAAAGGAAGTATGTATATTGATTTCACATTGATCAGTCCTGCATGATTTCTAGTGCTTTGGATCACTGAGGATCCCCTTTGACTCATGGTTTCTCACTGAGGCAATTCACATAGTGCTATCTATAATCTAAAAACTATATGATTATCTAAATATCTCAATTATTATTATTTAGGCATAAATTAACATTTAACTTAGAATCTTTAACTCATAGGCCACAGTTGTCTTTAAGAAAAAAATGTGAGCTAAAAGAAGCAAGGATTTCGGTACATTTGAGCCTGCCTGGGAGTCTGGGTTTCATATGATTGTCCATTTGTTTTAATTTTCTAGATCTTAGTAACTTGAACTTCATATACTTGTGATATTATAAATAATGGTCAGAAGTAAATGTCCCACAGTGGGGACACTGTGTTCTTTATGATTACTCTGATTGCCAACACAATTGACTTAAGTAATTATGTTGTAATGTGTAAAATGGCAGGATTCTCTGGAGAAGACTCCTTTTCTTCAACTGGTTAAACCTCAGTCTCACTTTGCCTCAGGTTTGAGAGATATTGTGTATTATGTCTAAGTTGGGGAACAATTTGGGCTCTAGTTTACAATAATCTTGTGCAAGATTCCTCCAGTGTATCAGGGTTTGATAGATTGCTGGATGTCTTCCTTGAACCTCAGAACTTCCTCTGAAATAAAATCTTTTATTACATTTTTCCCAAATTAATTACAAAAGTTAAAAATGAAATCTTACTTTTGTCCATCACATTAATCCTAAGCACATCAGGCTTTTTTTCTTTTCTTTTCTCCCACTCTCTCTTTCTCTCTTTTTTGGCCTATATTAATGAGAGTATAGGACTAGTGAGATTTAATTTCAAACTTTTGTAATTATAGCTAAAATTAAATTTTACCATGGATGAATTGTCCATGTCTGTAGATGAAAGCAGGGGAGGATTAGAAACAGGACCTCCAGTATGACTAATGTTATCTTTGAAAATTAATTACAAGCAATGTGTAGAAATCTATATTTAGAACATTAAAGAGTTTCCGAGCAGGGATTTTTCAAATTCCAGTACAAGTATAGTATAAGAGCTGCGAAGTGACGAAACTCTTGAAGAGCTTGCAGTGATGGGGCACAACACTTTATTCTCAAGAATTAGGTCAGCAGAAGTTGGACGTTTGCTGGTGCCCAATACGAATCCCAGCCTTTGAAACAGAAAGCTTTTACTTCTCTACTGATGAGATTATCATAATTTATTATTAAAACTTAGACTTTAAAAAGAGATACACAAAAATAGAGGGAGAAACTGAGGCTGAAAAATTTCTAAAGATGAACCACATAAGAACAAAATGTGCAATGCTGTCTTAAAGTCTAACTATTTGAATGGTAGGAGACAGAGTGCTGGTACTATCAGACTATAGAAGTATTGCCAGAGTGGGGCAGCACAATTCTAGAGGAAACAGAGACAGTTTCTTAATCAACCCTTGCTGCTTACAGATATATACTAAAGCCTTTTAACTCAACACCTTCCAGACGCTATTTCATCATTCAGAGTTTACGGGAAGAATGAAAAGGATTTCATTATCGATTTTATTTATAGTGTCAATACCTTTTGAATAGTAGGAATAATAGCTTTACATATGCACCCATAGCAAGCAAATTTGTCTAGGCAAAGAAAGGATAAATCTTAGTTTGCATCATCATTTCCTAATTCATAATTACCAATGGTTTGATAGGTTATTTGTTTCAACTTTCCTCAGTCACACAAGCCTCACAATGGACTTCAAAGTATTAAACATCTGAACACTTGTTTATGAGGTCATGTATCAGAGTACACATCATGCACCCTTTCCCCATGTTGTTCACACCTTTCTTTTACTATGGATCTAGGGATCCATAATGTCAAGTGCGCCTCAGTCCACAACAGCACCAGCCCATTCTAAAAACACTGTAGGTGCTTTGGTCTATATTCATTGCAGACTGTTAATTCTTCTATGACTCTATTGTACTGTGGAGGTATAAACAGAGGTTGGTGCAAATTTTCAGATATGTTTGTTTAATTTCTATATCCAGAGTATGATGTGCATAATATGTGTTTCTATTTCCTTCCCATATTTCTCCATTTTATTCAGGTGATAATAACTCAAAGCTATTTTAGCTAATATATTAATACCAATTTAGAAGTATATAAGAGCTAATTTAATCTTTATATACAATATATACAATGATTTGAATAATGTTATCAGAACTTGTGGGTATTCAACCAAAAATT
The DNA here is from genome assembly GCA_001685095.1 of Ellobius talpinus. NCBI lineage: Eukaryota > Metazoa > Chordata > Mammalia > Rodentia > Cricetidae > Ellobius > Ellobius talpinus. The sequence goes on along the minus strand of LOJH01055418.1, from coordinate 8,263 downwards.
ACTGAAGGAGTGGAAGTTACAAAAGCATTTTAATGGGAGAATAGACTTTGTATGTCCTGCTACTTTGTCTGAGTGAATTATGATTCATTGACCCCTATCACTCAGAGAAAATGGTACATTTATATTTTGAAAAAGTAATACTAATGTAATAGCTTCAACAAGACTTTCTTTTAAACAACAAGCAATATTTAAAAGTGTTTAAGGCCAAATATGCAATGGAGAGCCATGCGCTTCCACAATTCTCAGGATACACCATATGATTCAAATTGTCAATGGTACCATTATTAGGTTAATAATAATTGCCATTTTATAGTCACAAATTTCCCTTGACACAATAGCATGCCAGACATCTGTGACCAGTACACTCCATTGCTTCTGCATACTCATATTAACCTCTCTACTGACCTAATATTTATCTTCTCCTTCCTATTATGACACCAGGAGACAGTCCTTTTCGATATTTACAGGCCCACCACCATGTAATAAAGCAGCCTGTCCTAAGAACTTCTGCCCATGAGCTGGTTGAAACTTGTGTTTGATTTTATGCTGCTTAGCTAGAATTCACTCAAAAACCATTGAACGCATTAGAAAGATTGCTTTGCCCCTTCTGACTCTAGCAGAAGCAATAAACCTGAACGTTATGAAAAGGCTATGAATTGATGGCCTCTGAGCTGAACAGTTGGAAATAATAAATGGCTGGGGGGATGTTATGACAGTGTCCATCACTAAAAGTCCAGAGTCTCTCACCGTCTCATTCTGCAGTATATGTGGGCAAGGATTTCCTTCTCTGCTATATGTGAGTGGCGACTCAAATGATTTATTTGCATCAACCATGAAAACAAGTTCCCAGGTATACAGGTATAGCAGGCTTCTGTTCTTCTCTACTATTTAGAGGTTTATAAAGCCTTCTTCCCACGCTGAAATTTTCACTCACCTTCCATCAACCATCAGAAAGGGAATCTTATATCAATAATTTAAAAATTAATCTATGACAGTTTTATTTAATAAGTATCTGTAAAGTTTCTGGGTGGTATTATTGCTGTAGTCATGTAAGCATGCTTGAATTTCCATAAAGGATGTATTTCAGGGCAGTAGCTTTCAGTGGGCTCTTCCTCCTTTTGCTAGGTTAGATCAATTCATTTACCACAAAAGAGTTGACTACTTCAAGGATTAGCTTATATCAGAGACATAGACTCACTATACCATCATTTACCTTTGTCCATTCCACATATTTCCCAGGCTGTTTTGCTTTTTCCAAATATAATCATATTCTCAAATTATGCTAGAAAATTAAGGTAAAGATTTAATGGTTTGGACATTAAACCCCAGGCTAAAATATATGCATCTCTTAGCTTTGTCATATTTTTGAGATAAGATAAAGAATGAAAGACTATAAACCTATCAATCTGAACGTGTGTGGCAACCAATATTCCACTGGTTCTTACATCAAATCCTAATGCCTTTTGGGGAGAAAAAAACCTTGGAAAGTAAACACCGCCCTTGTGGTAGGACGTAAATAGCAGAAGATCACTTCTGAATTGAATCAAACAAGATTGGTAAAGTACATGTGAGGCTAGAGTTGTCCAAAGGAAACAGGATCATTCCTTCTTGAAGTAGAGTCAGGATTTTTGTCTTTTCATAGGGAGTGAAAGAAAACAAGCAAAATATTGAATTAAAGAATGTCTAAATATTAAGAGACTTAGAAGAAAGAAGTAACATGTTTATAATTAAAGATGTACTTCATGGAGCAATTTAGTTTGTGTAGTTAATGAAACAGGATATCAGGTTACTGGTGGAGATCCTTGAGGACCCCACCAGGGTGGTGTCAATAACAGTGATGAATATGCTTGATACACTCCTGTAAAGCAGGAACTTTGACATAGCACTTACTCTCATGTTTTGAAAACTTCATGACAGATTTTTCTAGGTTAATGTTGAGTCATTTGACAAAGCAAGAAAAGGAAAGAGCAGTGACACGGATCCACTGGAGAGCACAAAACTACTAAAGTGTAGAGCTGAGGTCGAAACGCATCCAGGTCTGCCTGTCACCAGTGCTTTTCATGGAGCCCATAGCATTCATTTCTGGTGATTTTCACATCTAAAATTTACTCTTGATATGTTTGCTCTTCACTTTTCTGGAGGATAAAATGTTTCATTTTCTCTCTTAGAATATTGTAGATAAAGCAATATGCTGGTCTAGAATTAGATCTTTTATTTGCTCTGTTCACTGTGGGCAGTGTTGTGAGAAGGGAAGATATTTCCCATGTGCTATGTTTATGTGGAACAGAGTGTTTAGACACCAGAATCACTATTTTTATGTTTTCTCCAGAGTGGACATAATGAGGGAAGGTGTCAGCATGAATCGTCCTCACACAGCTATATAGACACTATGTTCTATCTATGTAAATTGTAGAGCATGGGAAATTATTTGGAAGCTAAGTATTTTCCAGATTTAAATCATTAGGAAAGTAAGACTCTCACAACCTAATAAGTGGAACATTTAAAAATAACAAACTCGGTAATCTCAAAGGAACAGCATGTCTGGAAAGGGTGTTCAAAATGACAGACTCTCTTGCAAAAGCTGAAATCCAGAACTGCATGACTATCTCATGTAGGCAAGGATGTGGCATTGTATTTGAACATTTCAGCTGTAGATATTTAACTGAAACTTTATTCTGTGAACTTAGTCTGTGTGTATTGCACAGTTGATCAAATGAATACAGGAACAAAAGTACCTAGTTTACTCTGCAAGCCCTCAGTGTAACATAGCCCTCTGTGATAGACATAAAAGGCTAAAAATTTACAATGATCTTTCAGGGACCTTCCAGGGTCCTTGTTTATACTTGTATGTACTTACCATTTCCCCCTTTGGTGCCTTGATTAATGACTTTTCCTTTATTTTCTGTAGTTTCTCTTTTCTTAACCTTCCTGTTGATAAGTATGTTTCAATTGAAAAGCAGTGTCTCCATGGAGTTGGGAGGTCACTTCCTGGTGCCAGACTGAAGGATTTAACTTTCACAGAGCAACAGATATTTCATCTTGGTTATGTAGCCCCTGTGTCTGGGCTGTCCTGTCTGCTATTTGAGACTGAGTAGCCTGTACTTTCTTTGCATGGCCTTTGAGAACCATTGTGTGACTCCTAACCCTAAAGAAAATGAGATGTGCCTCCCCCAAACAAAAGGCTGAGGACTGAAACCTCTAACTAATATTTAAATAGAATTCAGTTAATTGAAGGCTATAAATCTACATATGGTTTCTACTATATATCCTCAGATTTAATTTCTTTCACATTCTCATGTACTACATTCACTTAGGTGGAATATTGAAAATGAAACAACTTATAGACACCTTTACCTTTTAAATATATAAAAAAGGGAAAAAATATGACAGAGTTAACTATGCTCTATAGAAGTAAAACCTACAACAATCCCCTAACCCAGGCAACTTCCAATCTGAAATACAGGTATTCTTTTTTACATGTTGAAGAAGCAATATTCCTCAGGTAAAATTTAAGGTCACTGTGTTGTTTTCAATCTGATCAAATAAAAATTACTGCAAGGTAGTGTTTCTCTGTCTGTGTCTGTCTTTCTGTCTACCTGTCTGCTCCCCCACACACACCATGTGTGTGTTTGTGTGTGTGTGTTTGTCATTCTCCTCCTCTTTCTGCTACCTGACTTCGCTTTTTTTCTCTTCCTTAGTTCTAGCTCACCCATCTTCTCTCTGGCACTGTGAAACATGAAATAAGAAAATAAATTTCAACTGCAACTATACATTGTAATATTTTCTCTAGTGATTCAGAGGACTAGAAGCCTTAATTATTTACTTTTGGGAGTCTCTGAAATCCTTGTCATCACAAATGCTGAAGAATTTTTCTGGGAAGGCTTCAAATCGTTTCCAGTTACGCTCTTGTCTTAATATCTCAAAAAGGAAAAATAAAGCTTCTACCACATACTTTATTAAACCCTTTAGGTCCTTTTACAAGAGAGGAAATACCAATTAACATATAATTTAGCAGAACAAAATATTATCCCATTTCGACCAGTACTCACTTCCTTGAAGTTTATTCAAGCATTAGCAACCATTTAATGTAATTTAACTACACTGAGGTATCCATTACATTAATATAATATATCCATCAGGAAATCTGAGTTTGGTCTCCATGCATTTTATATTATAAGGATCTTACAATTTTATTGTGCATTTTATGATACTTAGTTTTAAGTCTTCAGCCTTATTATAGTGTGAGATGATCAAACTGTTGCTACTGTTAAAGATGGCAATTATTTGATTTATTGAGACACCAATCATAAATGGGTTTATTTGTGCGTATGCATATAATTAACAAATTTGAAGATTTAAAGCACTAGATGTTTCGGGATCATCAAATCACATTAGTGTAGGGCCCACAGGTCCACCCCTCCTCCTGGGACTCATATTGAGGATAGCTTGCAGTTTCCGGCAAAACATCCTGTTTGTTTCTGTGATTCCTCTGCTCACCCTGGAGGTTAGCTATAGGGCAATAAGGCTGTTGTTTACACTGTCTTGGGCCTGGTAATTTCCCACCTGCCTGGGGGGATTTCCATTGTGCAGCAGTTAGGTGTATAAGGTTTTTTCTAAGCTTGAATAAACGGCATTCATCATTCTGTCTTCATGGATGACCCACATCTCTGTGTCCCTTAATCTCCAGGCCCTTGCCCGGCTCGCAAACCATACAGTAGCTCAAACTGTATCATAGAGAGTAATGCAGGGGTTAAACATCAGAAATATAACAGTGTGATACATTTTGAGAACTGATCATTAGGCATCATCCTATTAAGGAGTACAAGTTAGAATAGTAATATGCCCACAACTAAAGAATTGCACAATGTTTCCTAAGAGAAGTTACATTACCTACATTAGTAAGTGTGTTAGTAGATATTCTTACTGTTTTAACTTGGGAAGCATCTAATCATGGCACTTTTTTAATATGGCAGAAGGTTTTTAGATTATTAAGTATTCAAAAACCTGGGAATGTTTCTGTCTTATACCCTTTACTTTTTAGCAAACACAAAGTAAAAGCTCTCCATCAAAACACCTTGATATCAAAGTTAGAACAACCCCTACAGTCTAACAGGTTACCATCCAGTTAGGGTATAGACAAGTGCAAATAAAATGGATGGCAAAAATTTGCGCTTTACAGTTTGCCTTCATGGGAAAGAATTGAGCTCCTATGAACTGTGGACTCTCCCGACACCACTGTAGGGTAGAGATGAGCGACACTGGCTCAGATCATCCAATCTCCAGATGGAATAGGCTGTGAGCCCACAAGAATTGCATTTCTCTTTTCAAATAAAGAGTTGGTGGTTATTTTAGATTTCATGCTTTTGCCAAATTATTATAATCTATTATTCATATTCATATTATTATTGCATAGCATTTACTTAAATGGGATCTGCAAAGAGATTTTGGAAGTAAAAGTCTATTGGAAACTAAAAGCAGGTGATTAAAAACCCTGCTAAGTGAATGGCTAAGTTCTTAATTTCATTGATTCAAAGAAAAGTCTCTGTAACTGAAAAGTACATAATGAAGTTTGAATAAGAAAAGAAATACACAAAAAATTCAGTATTTCAGCAAAAAAATTTAGCCATCTATCCATATATACTACAAAGATAGTCTTACCCTTAACTCCATGATTGAGAAACAGAAAAATGTTCATAAGTACTGTTCTGAAACCTAGAAGGCAGGCAAATGTAAGGATGATAAATGCATCCACCAAGGAACTTTTTAGGGAAGTACATATAAAGATATGTCATATGTAACCAGCCCTCTTTTCCTAATCTGTCTTTATATTTTGTCATTATACTTTTTAATAAAAAAATAAGATCATAATTTGGCTGTTTTTATTTTCCTGGTCATATAGGATGAGGTTCTTACATAATATTGACTTATAATGTTGGAATCAATAGTTTTAAGTTCCATGAGCAGAGCTGGATTAGAAGGCCGTGAGTAAGAACAAAGAGTAGAGGAAGAGTCAGATGCCATGGAGAAAGCTGGGTCCTGGAAGAACTTCACAAGAGCAGAGCTACATTTTCCATTCTCTCTCATTGCTGCTTAGCTCATTGTGATGACGCTATCAAGTCTATCTTCAAAGAAAATAGATACGGTTTCTTACTTTATACTTTAATTGTGCTTATGAAAACAGAAGTTAACTTTCTTATTATCTATGGATCCTTTATTATGTACCTGTATTGACTAATCATCTTTTTCTGAACTTTTGTTTTGGTTTCACAATTTCTATATCACAAGAAGATAAACCTGGGTCTGTACTGGCCAGCTCTCTGTTCAGAAAACCAGGCATCTGGAACTACATGTGACTCAGTATACCTGACTCCAAAATGAGTTTTCATTTTCAACCGCTTCCTAGTTGTACAGAAGTTCATTTTAGCTTTATTATTAAAACAAGACCGCTACTTTATTCAACCAAAATAAGACACAATAGGCACATAAACATCCTTCCAAAGAACTTTTCACTAAAAAGTTAAAAAGTAATGGTTAAGTAGATTTAGGTATATGTTATCAATGAATCATCACAAAGTTTTAGAAACAATATCCCACCATATAAAGTCAGATCCTAAAATCTGCTCTCTTAATTCCGACATATGTCTCCTTTTCTATGCTCAGAGTCAAAAACTCATCCAGCAAGCCAGTCATAGTGACTATTCATTCCTTAATAGCTACGTATTCTGTGCTAGAATGTTGTAGCCATAAGTTTGAAGCTGATTATTGAAAATAAATATCAGGATGAGTTTCACATATAGGAAACAAGAGTCAACCAAAGAATCAAGGCATAAACTTTGCAGTCCTACTTACTCTGAAACAAAAGCTTCATGGATGGGATTCTTACAAGTACAGAGACTATGTGTTATGAGTACATTCTAATAATTCTTATATGATTTGGAATTAAAATTCTGTTTTGTAAAATTGTGTTGTTTTCTGTGTCTATTAAGACAGGTTTACTTGCTCAATATAATATTTAATATATGTATTATCAATATATTAAGTGCTTACAATACTGAGTTCAGCAACTGTATTCTTCAAGAAAAATAAGTACTTTTAACCCAATAAATAAATAATTAAATAGGTAAAAAATATAAAAATAAACTACTACTCAATTTATATTTGCTTACATAGTCAAGGCATCAGTCAATTCACTAATAACAGTTTGGTTGGGGAAACTGTCTTTATCTAATATACCTAGTATTAATCAGCAGAGAATTAAACTGGTCAAAATTTAAACAGCTAAGTTTCAGAGTCCACTACATCTTAGAAAGTAAGTTTTAGTATTAATTTGTTCCTTTATAATTATTAATTTAAAGTAAAATTAATATTGAAAAACCCTCCTTTTATTATCTATAATTTGTGTTGTCATTTAAATTATTAAAATCCAACTTGACTAAACTAACCAAAAGAAATTATACCTCACTACAAATTTAAGTAAGTCGAGTCCTGCCTGGTCTGCTCTTAGCCTTTCATGTTTTCCACTTTTAGCAATAGCATCCTCCAAAATATTTGGCTCAATTCCCATACTAGCTACCCAATCAGCTCCTTTATTCTCTTGGTGAGTTCTCAGAACCTAATACAGTAGAAATTGTTAAGAAGTTGATCCACAGTGTTTTTCTAGTATCTCTAATTCTTCAGTGTTTAAAAACAGAGATTCAAACATGTGATCAAGTTTGCATTTTATAATCTAAGTAACAGTTGAAACCTGATTCTAAGTCTTTTCTTCTGGTGCTTAAAGGTTTGCTCAAGGAGTAAAGACTCAGAACCAGAGTGAATTGTGCAGTGTGGCAGGAGGGAACAGACTCGCCAGAATTTTATTCTGATATCTGTATACACAGCCATAGCACAGAATTCAGACAAGATATGCAGGCACACATGTACACACACATACACACACACACTATGTATAAAATTTATGTTCTAATCTTCCGATTTCCAAATTATGCTTTAACTATAGGACTTAAAAGTGATTTCTATAAATGTTGAGAAAATTCTTTTATAAACAATTTTCTGCTGTTCTGATGCTGATTTATATTAGTGTAAGGGTTTGTATGTTGAACTGTTGAGGATCAACCTAGAACATTGCACAAGAACTTTATTACTGAGCAACATTCCAGACTCAGTCATTTCTTCAACCTGCCTTCTTTTGTTATACTTCTTTCTATCTTTCTTTCTTTATTATTATTATTATTATTAAAAAATTTCCACCTCCTCCCCTCCTCCC
>LOJH01055415.1:0-11536 GCA_001685095.1 Ellobius talpinus | reverse complement strand
CTCAGCCTCCCACACCAGTGCTGGGATTAAAGATATGATTTACTTCTTCAAAGTTCAGGAGTTGGGATTTTCACCTAATGTATGCTTCATTTTCTTCATTTGGAAAATGACAATGCTGTTTGTGACGGATGGTGCTGACGTGGCAGCCATGTCTACTATGACACTACACGCCACTACATGGCACTGGCAACAGAAAGGCAGGTGCTATGGGGTCCTAACAGGCCTGTCCAACCTGTGGCTTGTGAGCTGCAAGAGGATAGCTATGAACATAGTCAAATAAAACTGTAAACTAACTTAAACCATGAGACTATTTTAAGAACCCAATCATGTGGCCCTCAAGAATGAACTTTGTTATGTAGTGCCGTGAAGTCAAAAGTCAGACATGCCTATTTCAGGACTTTTGTTGGTATTCTTAGATTTATACTCTGATGCAGATAACTAATTACTTTCACTGCAAGCAAACAGTAACAGAGAGATTGGAGGCTGTACACAGTACTCAAAACAAAACAAAACAAAGCACAAGCAAGGGCTAGACTTGGGAGCAAGGAGCTGAAAGACAGCAATGAAAGCATGCGTGGACTGCACAACATTGCCAGCCCTGATAATTCCTCTTGAATTGTATATGATTTTTAAAATGTAGATACTACACCATTGGCTGTAGTCTGTTCTGCCTGCTGCTATCTGCCACTCTATTCCTTTTGACACTGGGTGTTTTACACTTTCTAATAAGTAGCCTGTGATAAGAGGCAAGAGAGGTTGGGATAATAGGCACGACACTCTGCCACTCAAAAATTAAAAAGGAGCTCGTTGCTGTTGGTGACTTTGGCTTCCTGTGACAATCTCATTTGCAATTAATGAGTAACCAGATGTCAGACATCAGCTTGAAATGAAAATCCATTTTTAGTATACAGTCTGAACAGGAGTCGAACAGGAACCCTTTTCAAGAGCAAGACCTGCATTACTGCATCATTTGGCCTTCTGAGAGTTCTTACTTACTCTTCTAAGTGTGACTAACACTCCTCTCCTGGTTTGAACAAAGTTTGAAAGAGTGTGTCTGTCTAGAAGGGCTGTGTCAGTGAGGTGGCAGGTGATGCACAGTGTACCAGCTGCTCAGGACATTCATCGCCACGCCACAACCATCACCTTCTCCGTTCACTCCCCTCTTATGGTTTCTGCTTTTCTCGTCCTTCCATTCACCAAGAGATTTCTGCTTTTATTTCCCACCAACAAAGCTCACCAAACCAGTCTCTCTCACCACTGGCTCCACACTGCCCGAACTCCACTGTAGCAACATGCTTACAGACCTGCCCTGCCTCCATCAAGTACTGAGAAATCCCTTGCTCTTCCAGATAGCTCAGCCCATTGGGGGAGCCCAACAGAAAAAAATAGAAAAGCATAATTTCCCTTGAATTGGACAAAACCAGTAAGCTGGGTTGATAGAAATAACTAAAACTTTCTAGTTTTTTAATTTTTAAACTTATTTTTGTCAGAGACATACATGGTATACATAGTATACATGTGGAAGCCAGAGGACATGGAGGGATCTGTTCTCTCCTCCCACCCTTGGACCTCAAGGACAGGATTCGGGCCATCAGGATTGATGACAAATGTCATTCCCACTGAACCGCTGAAACAGCCTTACTTTCTAAGGCTTTTGTTTGTTTGTTTGTTGTGAGACTGGTCTTTAATGGCTGAGCCGTCTCTCCAGCCCCAACTTCCTAATTTTTACTAACAAATGTTTTTGACTAAGGCCCCAGTGCTCTAATTTCTCCACAGGAAGCAGTCCCAGCTGAATGTAATGGCCATTTGGGAGCATTTGTTTATTTTTTTCTCCCCAGTTAATTTTGATGCTTATCTCCTATACACTGAGTAAAACTTACAAATCAAACTAAGAGAGTAAAAGCAGATTGTCATGTCCAGCCCTCTTCTTTGAGCAGTGTGGACAAGGACCTCATCTACAGGGAGAGCCCGCCAAACACATTAACTTCGGGAGCACCGGATACTCTCTGGATGCTAAGGAAGCATCCTTTGACCTTACTGTTCTTTGAACTTCAAATAAAGAAGACATAACTGCCTTGAGATGATTACAACCTTAATGGGGGGAATGACAAGTTAATCTCATCAACTACCTAAGTAGCACAAAGCGACATACAAGTAGTGTCCGATTAAACTTAATACACAGCGACTTGCTTGACTCTGCGCTTCGACAGCATCTGACCCAACGCCTCTTCATCAGAGGCCATTGTGCCCTGCAAGGACACAATGTATGGACAAATTTCATTTTTAAAACAGACCAAAGAGTGGGAGGAAGGCTACTAGAGTCTGAAGCATTGAGAACACTGAGAGCGTTAATTATTTTACAATGCAAGGGATGAACCCCAGCACACAACTACCCAGAGCAGAAGTCAACAGTGCTGCAAATGACGAGTGCTGGTCCATGCCTTCTTTTCTGTCCCCTCCCTTCCCCTCCCTGCTCTCTCCTTTCCTTTTGCTTCATTTCCTTTTCTCTTCATTACTTCTTTTCTTTAACTTTGGTAATTTATTGTTTTTACCTTTAGCAGCGCTAAGTTAACTGTATGCTGCCTTTACGTATTCATAGGTTTCACAAGAGACACTGTTCTATTGAGTAACCCTTCAAAAGACCAAGTTAGTGTTGGGGGCACGTTGGCTCAGTATTGAGAACTGCCTAAACATCTGCTCATGAGATCATTCTAGAAAATAGTCTCTCTAAGCATTTTCTAGGACTCAAGGATTTCAAGAGGCAGTCAAGGAATTCAAGACAACTGAGGCCGGTTGAAGTAGCCCGCAAATCTCCAGTAGAGGGCAGAAGCCACCAAATCTGGAAATCAAAGTCTGCCCTCTGGTGGCATTCTGTCGATAGACACTGGATGGACTTGAGGGCCACTGAGTAGTAAATATATTGTGCACCCTTTAGGGTATAAAATGATTTGGCAATATTTGCATATAAATTCAGCTTTCCGTTCACTCTAAGTTCTCCTCTGAGGAACAGCACGTTAGATGGAAATGCAATGAAGCACTCGAGAGGATTAAAACACTAGAGAAGTCAGGGAGAGAGGAGACACACAGCTAGGAAGAAGTAACACACAATGGGGTCTGTGAGAGTGTCACTGCTCAGCTTGACTTCCTGCTACAAAGTTACTTTTTTAATCCACCAGGACATAGAGTAATTGTTTTCACAGCTAATGAATATTTCTGAGAAAAATAAAACCTTTCTAAGTAGCAGTTATCAATAGACTTCTATAAACAAAATTCCGTGACCACAATTTTAATAGTTCATTGCCCTCAAATGTTTCCTTCAAGTTTCTCGTAGACTAGTTTAAGAAGAAAAGCGCCAGGAAGTTTGAAAGAGCAGTTAAATTAGAGGCGGTTTTACCCTCACCCCACCCTATTAAGAGCTCTGTTTTCTCACTATGGAAACACCAAGGAACTGCCTATCACAGATGTCTCTTCTGTATGCTGAAGCTGAATAGGTAACATTTTGGTGAGGCATTTGAGGTCAGGCTATACAATTCCTGAGAGATAAACACTACCAATTGCAAAGTGTTTGCATTAAATATCAAAACAACCTCACTTCAACAAAGGATAAAGCAGAAATGGAGAAGCCCATGAAGTACAGAGATGAACAGGAAGGCAGATACAGAGATACGCCCAAAATTAATAATCAAGAGGTATGCTGACTGTTGCATGTTTTTTGTTTGTTTGTTTTCTCGAGACATGGTTTCTCTGTAGCTTTGGAGTCTGTCCTGGAATTAGCTCTTTGTAGACCAGGCTGGTCTCGAACTCACAGAGATCTGCCTGCCTACGCCTCCCCAGTGCTGGGTTTAAAGGGTGTGCCACCACCGCCCGGCTTGCTGCTGCATTTTCATATATAAAACTAGAATGGCTGAGTAAAATTCAGCCTAACATGTGTACATGCGTATCTCTGTATCTGCCTTCTTGTTCATCTCTGTACTTCATGGGCTTCTCCATTTCTGCTTTATCCTTTGTTGAAGTGAGGTTGTTTTGATATTTAATGCAAACACTTTGCAATTGGTAGTGTTTATCTCTGAGGAATGTGTACATATATGTTCCGTGTAGATAGATTAGATCAAAATAAATACATGACAGGAATGGAAAGCCCATCTACAGGCTAGGATCTATGTACAGCATGGAGAAATATTGACTTAGTCGATGGTTAGTCTATTGACACAAACCAACCCAAAAACTTTGGACAGGGTTAAAATTCTCACTACATCTCAGAGTAATCATGTAATTGGGTAGTTTGCTTCTCCTCTCTATGCTTCCAGAGACTTATATCGAAAATGAAATTAAAATCAACCATAAACTCTTAACATGGAGGTTAAATCAAATGAAGGAGGAAATAGTTGTAATAGTACATACTCAACAAGTGCTAGTTTTTAAATACAGATTTACTTATTCTGTTTTATGCTTCTGAGTGCCTGTGTGTTGGGTGCACCACTGGAATGTCTGATGCCTGCAGTTAATAGAAGAGGGCATCAGAGCCATTGGAACTAGCGTTACAGATGATTGTGAGCCACCATGTGATGAGAACCAAAGCAATAAGTCCTTTTTAAGCATTGAACCATTTCTCCAGCTACCATCAAATGTTACCTATCATTATTATCATTATATATAATCATCATATTGATATACTATTATATCATTATTTCCAACTCCTTATACCTATACTAAATTATTCAATAAAACTTTACATTTCATAATCAGTTCATCACATTCCTAATTAAGCCTAGAAGTTGAAATGGTGCTAGAAATTCTTTTAATCTAATATTATATGATTATATGATGTTCCTCACCCAATAAAGCCAGGTTAACGGCTCAGTTACAAAAACAAAATAACAATGAACATTTGAAGTACAAGTGATTACAAGATTATATTGAGAGGACAAAACCATCTCACTAAGCAGCAGATACACCTCTGGCTGGCAGATTATAACTGGACTAATTAAATAACAAAAAAAAACACCCTTAAAGGTCTACACAAGTCCAACCCCAGCCAGGTTCCAGTGCTGAGATGGGGAAGGACACAGGGTCTCGCTGATAACCAAGAAGTCTCCTGCAGTTTGTACCTACTTCCAAAGGAAATAACACTTCCTGCCGGCAGAGTCTCACTGGGCATGTTAACCACACTTCAGGGTAGGCCCCCGTGCCCGGGAGTGGTTGGCCAAGGCCAGACAAGCTCAATGGTGGTTTCATAGGCTTTTTGTCTAGTATTGCTTTGTTTGCGCTTGTTGTTGTTGTTTGTTTTATTGGTCTTTTGCTTGCATATTTTGTGTTTTTGTGGGTTGTTGTGTTTCTTAATTTTGCTTTATTATTTATTTGTTTGTTTTTGTTTGAGTGAGAAAGAAGGGCATGGAATCGAGTGAGCAGGGAGGTGAGGAGGAGCTGGGAGGAAATGCAGAAGGGGGAAGTGTGCTCAGAATATGTCATATAAAATATGTTTTTAAAAAAACACCTTAAAAATACAGCGTTCAGAGTCCAGAACTCTGTTTGCTTACTGCTCCTTTTATAGTCATGTGACTTCTCCCTTGGGTTACCTGGCTTAACATCTGCAATTGTTCCCTAACATGAGTTCATGGTTTCACCTTTTAATAATTACACAATACTCTACCGGTTGTGATAGTAACATTTTCAGTATTACTTTATTACTGTATAAAATAGTGGAAAGACAAATAACTCTGCATCTTTCATTCTGCTCATTAGAGGGCAGGCAGAGTCATGTATTTCATTAGAATTTTGTAAGGATGTCAGAATTACTAAGAGTTTTGGAAACTCTGACAAGAAGAGGGTCCCATTTGCAGAACCTATATTTTCGAAGCTAGCCTATTCCAGCAGCCCCAGTCATACCCACAAGGAACATTCAACTTTCACTCCATTCTCAGTAAATAGTCTGGCTCCATGTCGTAACCAAACCAAAGATGTTCTGTTTGTGTAGTCTAACTCTCCAACTGTCGATCGAGGCTTGGAGAGGAGCTTTGTTTGTTTGGATGTGGCTTTAAAAGTCATAGAATCTTCTGCAAAAGCAGGAAATTTGTAATTCAAATTTATTCCTTTTTCATCGAAATACACATAGATATATGCAATATATATGTCTTGTGTTTCTGTAAACAAATGCAATACTATGGTAATTATTAGAGGTGATTGATTGTCATATTATCTAACCAAAATGTATATTTTAAGCCTTTAGTGTATTTGAACCATTCTTCACAGTCTTTTGCTTCCCTTGAAACGATTTAAATCAGAAATTCCTGCCGTTTTATTTCTGGAATAATCCCTAGAAATCGTGAGCACCGTGGTTTTCGTCCTCACATACTTCAGGGCCAGTAGGCAGCAAGCAAGGGATAAGCAGATGGGAAGCCACGGCCCACCTCTGCCTTACAGGAAGACAGGGGGGTTATTTTTCAGCCAACTGTGGCACTTGGGGGTGGGAGGAGGATTTTTAAAGATAGGCTGGGAATTTCACATTTTATGGGAGACGTCTTAGTCAGAAATATTTTCACTGGAGCAAATGAAGAAACAACACGGTGGAACTGGACAGAGGTCTGTTAGAGAGCAGACCTGGTCCCACGGCTGCCAACTGACTGTGCCAACCGCCTCATTTTACAACTGAGAAAACAGCCGCGAAGCCCTGGCAGGATGCTACTACGAACACTGGTCCAATGTTTCTACACAATGTTAAACACTTGAAGCAAAAATACCCAAGGCTGTTAGACGGCTTTCTCTCATTTCTGCGTTCAACAAAATCCATGGCCCAGAACTTGGAGATGGCTGGAGCCAAGCAGAGGAACGGTGTGACGGAGGACTGTCCACTGTGGCTCTCAGACAGCCCGGCTGCCCTGTCCCCACGTGTCTGACACAAACCTGGCTCAGTCTGAGAACCACCCCAGATGGCAGCCTGGGCCCCACTCCGCTGCCGTCTCTCTTACTGTTCCACGCAGACACGTATCTTCCTCCTTCCATTTTCTGCCCTATAAAAAGAGACTGTTGCGTGGGTGTCCAGGGATGCGCCACCTTCGTGTGTATGAATACAACATGGAATCTATGGTATTGGGGGTATTTGTGCCTGTTTTAACATCTGTGAAACTAATATCATCTAGCACCCAAAGTCTGAACAGACTGATGCCATAATGATTTAATTGCCCCCTGTTATATAACTGATAAGAAAAGATTACAGTTGAAATATTTTACTGAATGCCAGAAATATTTGGTTTTGGATGTTTTCTTTTTGTTTGTTTGTTTGTTAAATATTTGGTTTGGGATGTTTTTTGTTTGTTGGTTTGTTTGTTTGTTTTTTCGAGTGTTTCTAAGGTGCACTTTGCAGGCAGGAAATTACCTAAACATTCATGTAACCAAGGGTACATTGTGGTTTCAATGCCAGCTTCTTTCCTAAGTTCATTCTATTGATTACATAGATTTGAATGAAGAGTTCCATGAGGTTTACCTTTCCAACTGGATGAGCAATCACACTGCTTGTCAAGCTAGCGTGCGTAAAACTTCATTAGCATATCGGTTGGTGGTTTTTTTTCTGCTTTATTAGAAAAATAAGCTTAACTCAGGAGCAATTTTTAAATTCCATTGAAGAATAACATGTACATGCAGGTTAGCTGCTTGGAAGCTAGAAGGCAGTTCATGGTTTTATGCATCGTATCTCAGACAGGAATGTTGGACTCCGCAAAAGTGCTGACTTCTAGGAAGATTGTATTCTATAATAAAGAACAGGTGTTGTCATTTCTATCCAAACAGAGTTTTCATAGCAAAATAGGCAACCTAGGTGCAAAAGTGGTAATCTGGGGATGTGAACTTTCTTGCAGCTGACTCAGAAGGTACCATGTTGAAAATGGTTGATGGACCAGGCACTGGTGGTTCACGCCTTTAATCCCAGCACTTGGGAGGCAGAGGCAAGTATATATCTGTGAGTTCAAGACCAGTCTGGTCTACAGAGTGAGTTCTGGGACAGTCAGGACTGTTATATAGAGAAAACTTGTCTTGGAAAACCAAAAAAAAAAAAAAGCATTGATGGCTGTTTAGTTGAGGCGTGTCAATCTGGTGTGAAGGAATGCCAGCCCTTTGGAAGGCAGTGCAAGCTGCTCTGTGAGCCAGGACCAGGCAAGAGGATCTGTGTGACTACAGAGCTAAATATTGTGACTAATCCTCTCCTGAAAAGAAAGTTTTGTCTAAGAGTTTCAATTATAAGTAAATATGTATTAGGCTGCTGGGATCAAGCAGCATCCAGGACAGAAAATCGGTAAGACTATCGGAAGGACACTGCGAGGATTGCGCTCGAAGCAGCCAAAGTCCCACTTGCATTTCCACCTCACTTGGTGTTTTGTCATCTGCAGAAGCACAATGTCTATCATTTACAACTTCCAAGTCTCTGCTCAAATGCCCAGGCTTTCATGTAGGTTCTCAAACGGAGTACAGTTACAACAAAACCCATGTGAAGTCCCTATGCAGTAAGTCCATCATCTTGTCCTTGATAGGTCTGTTTTCCTTGACCCTTTTCCTTTTTGTTGATTTGTTTCCTGCTTCTTGGCATGCCTGGAGGTTTGCTGATGAGCATTAAACAGTAAATGGACTTTGTTGGGAATCGGACATTCTTCTACAAGAAAGTAGTCATACCCTGGGTTTGTTCCAGGAAGCATTTGCCATACATGCAGTTTAATTTGCTTGGGCCTAGTTTTTCAATTGTGTCTGGTCTGATCAGAGCAGAGATGAGAATGGGAGTGACTGTCTACAGACAATGGCTGCCGTTCACACCAGCCAGAAAAGGACATCTCACCACTCACTGGCATCTGGTGACACCCTGGGAAGGAAGACGAAAGCATTCCCTGGGTCCTATTTCTTCCAACCATTTTAGGCACTTACTCATTCACATGCAATGAAGCACAGAATGACCCTCTGCATTTCTCAAGGCTTCTTCTCTGTATACTATCCCTCTCTGAAATTATCTCATTGACTCAAGCCTCTTTTGCTTTAACTCAAGCGCTTTAATTTAGGAAGACTTCACCTGCATTTTCCTTCCCAGGCAAAGATGGGTCATCTTTGAAATACAGACAGACAGCAAACTTGGGCTGACTTATGAACTCCTTATTTGCTTCTTGGGCAGACCTCAGGATTATGGTTCTCTGTCATATAAGGCCCACTGCCTTGAAAACCACAGTGGTTTTACCTGTGTGTCCAGCTGTTATCTGGTACGGCTTGTTTCTGGTATGGCTGTAACTCTGGTCTCTGTTGCTCCACTTTGAATGGAAGAAAATGTCTCAGAGTGAGGCCTAGCCCTGCTATGTGGTCTGAGAAGAACCTCTAAGCCTTGTACTCATTTCCCACCCTTGCAGGACAATGCTGCAATGATTAACCACTGCGAGTCTATATGGAAATACGTAAATGAATAACTGTTCATAGTGAATCTTTTTTCAGAGAGGACTATGGAGCTGGAAGAGGGCTCATTTAGTACAGAGATTACTATTTGTAGTGGTTTAAGTGAGAAACACTCTCCATAGTTTCAGATATATGAACACGTAGTCTCCAGTTGGTGGCTCTGTTTCAGGAGATTTAGGTGGTAGAGCTTGCTGGAGGAAGTTCATCACTGGGACAGGCTATGAGATTAAAAGGCCTCCTGACTTCAGTATGCTCTCTCTATTTCACGCTTGCATTTGAATGTTAAGTCCTCAGTTTCCTGTTCCTATAGCCATGCCTGTTGATTGCTGCCATGCCTTGCCATCATGACGGACTCTTAATTCTAAAACCGTAAGCCAAAATAAAGTCTCTTCCTAAAGCTGCCATTGGTCCTGGTGTTTGATCACAGCGACAGAGAAGAGACCAATACATCACACAAGGACAAGCGTGTGGACCCACAGCAGCCATGTGGAAGCTGGTGTGGTGATGGACTTCTTTATCCCCAGCACTGGGAAGATGGAAACCCATGGAGCTCACTGGCCATCCCGGCTAGCCAAGTTGCTGATCTCCGGACTCAGTGAAAGACCCTTTCTCGAAAACTCCGGTGGAGAGGCTACTAAAGATATCCGACCTCCACCCGCACACGCACACACATAACAATGTGCACACACACCCACATCCACACACAAAGAACTACATTCACAGAATCTTTTTTCTCCTTGGCAGGATCCCATGAGGCCTTTTCTCCTGCCCAAGCAGAACCAACTGCTCTGGGTTTTGCCCTCTTGCCAATAGATCACCTCGTTATTCACCAGGACACCTGCTGCTGCAGGGGTTACAGGTCAGTCAACAACTTGCCTCCACCAAGAACCCACAGGCCATTAAATTTATGTGAAATATCTCAGAGAGGGCACAGCAACACAGGGTATGGTACAAACAGCAGAGTCCATGGAGTTTTGCAGCAATAAGAAATAATTTTCTCATTTATACCTCAGTTTAAGCAATAATCTATGAAGTAGAAGGATGCATAGACCTATTGACAGAAGACCTGAGTATGCTAACCATGAAGGGTGGCTAGCAACTGGCTGTAACTTCAATTCTAGGGTGTCTGTCAACCTCTTCTGACTTCCAGAGACACATGCTCTCATGTCAGAGGGGTGGGGACGTCGATAGATATGGGGGGATGTCAGGGGTATAGACAGACATAAACATAATTTAAAATAAAATATTTTCAAATTGTCCTCCATATATCATCAGACAACTTGCCTAATGTTTCATATAGAACTCTAAGCTAGAATTCAAGAATAATTTTAGCAATTTCTACACATCCCAAATGACCAGATATACAGCCAAAAGAAACTGAGTCAGAGTGCAATCATATCCCACAGAATACATTTAAAGTAGCTAAGTGTTTCTTGGTTTTCTTTTGCATTTGGGCCTTTGGTTGGTGGCATATAATTTAATAATTTTCCACACTGAAATGTGACATAGTATCTGTTTTACACTACAACAAATATACCTTCTGGAGCCTCTCACTCTACCATCAAATAATGTTAGTGTATACGTAGACATGGTATTAGTAGAAACTGTAATCAGATATTATTATAATGTTCACTTATATGAAGATAACACTACCAACAGTAGCAATTAAAAATATCAGCAAGATCTTAGATACTGCATATTTAGTGGTTTGTGACTTGGGAAAGAAGTGATTGGAAGCAAGCTGTGATAGTTTGAATGTAATTGCCCCATAAGCTCATAGGGACTGGCACTACTGGGAGGTGTGGCCTGGCTGGAGTGGGTGTGGCCTTGTTGGAGGAAGTGTGTCACTGTAGGGGTGGGCTTTGAGATATCCTTTGCTCAAGCTATGCCCAGTAACACAGTTCACTTCCTGTTTGTTGCCTGTGGATCAAGATATAGAACTCTCACCTCCTTCTCCAGTACCAAATCTACCTGTGCGCCGCCATGTCCTGCCATGATGAAAATGGACTAAAAACTGGAACTGTAAGCCACTCCAGTGAAATATTTCCCTTTATAAGAGTTGCCGTGGACTCTCTGATTGTGGTTGACAATGGGGGCTGACTGAGAAGCCATTGATAAA